>JAHZMW010003615.1:0-100686 GCA_027743745.1 Alloscopus bannaensis | reverse complement strand
CCACTAACTGAGGCTTTCCACTATTTATTGTTTCGACTAAGCGCTTTCCACTAATTGATGCCGCGACTACCGGTCTTTCGAAAATCAGACGGTTTCCCGTTGTTTACCTACATTACAGCAACTAACTTCACATTGACACAGATTCGACAAAGATGTACATTTCTCGACGTGACATTTCAAATCCATTGTTTACAAATTCACATGTCTCCGCTCAAACAAAAAATTGTCAGAAAAAATTGCTTATAGAGTTAAAGCTCCATTCATTCGACTCGCGTAGTGATTGGGGATAAGTGATGGGTGGCTTCTCGCACAGCAGCAACTTCCAGTTAATTATTATTGACATATTACTACGACACATAACGAGAGGGGTTGAATACATCTAAATATTACAGGCGGCGCACATACTATACTCAAAGAGCATCATTTTCCTGGTGTACAAACTCTCTCAAGATTCAACGGCAGAGTGTTCACCTTGTTGAGCACGCACACATCACAAAAACTTTTTTTATTGCTTGATTCGCCGGTGAGCGCGTACTCTGTTGTTGGCACTTGGCCATTAGCCCATATAATCATGGTTCTTGTCCAACCACGAGATCATCACAAAACATACTGTTATCATCATCATGCGTGCTTCAGCCCCTTTTATTCTCACTCTAAAAGTGCATCATATATACATACATCGTTCACACACACACATACAACCAAGTCACCGAACAGGACAACGAACGTAATATCTCTCTAATTTCTCTTTCTTTCTCTATCTCTTTTTTCCTTTTTTTGCTTCGGAAGAGAAAAAAACCCGAAGAAGTAAGAGACGTTTATTGCGCTCTCGCATGCGATCTTGTGCGTTTTTATTACAGAGAGGAACACAGCCTGCGTGAATTCCTATGGCATTTTGACTTGGCAGCAGTCATAAAAATTAAAGGAAAGCACAATGAGCTCTCATCACTTGTCGCGTTTTTTTAAAACAGGTTCCTCCTTTTCAAGCAGACTTAAATACATGTATTTATGTTACTCTATATAAATAAATACGGAGTTAATGTTCACATATTTCTCTTGACATCGCTTTGTCTCCACTCATTCCGCTCCGCCTCTCAATCCATTCCTCTCATTCGTTACCAGTCAAAGTAGTTTTGACGACAGTCCCTGGCCGAGTTGCAAAGTCTTTTGTCTGTCAATCCGGGGCACAGCTCGCCTCCATGTCTGGGGTGAGTTATGACGTACCTGTGCCTGTACTGCTCGCCAAATCCACACAAGGCGGAACACTCGGACCATTCACTCCAGTCGGACACTCGACAGTCTCGCGAACCTCGGGATGATGGTCCTAAACAGGTGGAAGCACAAACCAGGGTGAGGTCAACTCGAAACAACACGAATCACATTTTAAAACGTATAAAAAATATGTGTTTTCATGCCACTCAAAGATTTTCTCTTTTGAAATCTCCGTCGACTATCCTTAGCTTGTGTAAGAAACGTATCAAAATGCTATCTATAGTGTACAGAATGAGTCTCATATTTCACCAAAAGATACGAGAGAAAAAGACTGAAATCATTTGTTTCCACCTCGAGTCATCTCTCTCGGTTTTTTTCTACTTGATAAAATTTCAACTCATCGACAATTGAGGACATTTCTATTTCATGTGCTTCTGGTGAGACGAGAAAATTTGCAAAGTTACGACGTATGATTTGATTTCCCATTTTGACATTCTGGCTCATGTTTGCTCTTCGTTTACCTTTGAGTTTGCGAGACCGCTTCTTCTTCGACGTCCGGAGGGCCATGTCGTCGAAATCTTTGGGATCGTTGATCTCGTTTAATTCATTCCCAATGTCATTACTGTCAATGTCATCGGGGAAGAGATGATGGTGGAGAGGATCTGTGTTGGGGATCGGAGCTCCGTAAGATGACATCGAGCCCATGCCTTCATCATTGATTCGCGAAGCACCCCACTGAGACAAAGAGTACTCTTTCATCTGTCAACAATGATAGAGAAAGAGAACAAAACTGTTACAATTCCAGACTCTCCAATCTCTCGCCCTCAAAAAGGGAACTCATGCAGAGCGGGGAGGAAGGAGAACGAGGAGAAAAACTCCTTGTGTCATCATCGGATTATTTGCTCATATATTTGAGCGAAATTAAATGCGATATCAATTGAGAAACCATACACGGGCTTTGAGTCTCCGCTTCACAATCACACACTCGCAGCCAACATCTTTGTGCCTAGTTCTCTCCCAACTATCAAGTTACACCAGAAAGTCCTTCTCGCAGAGAGAGAGAGAGAGAGAGAGAGAGAATGACAGAAATCTACATTTTCAGAGAGTCCACTCCCAATTTCTCCGCATGTCTCGTGAAAACACAATCAACCCTGAAAATCCTATTAGCTCCCCATGTGTCCTCTCTGAGTCTCTCCATCTTCAAGTGTGCCATAATGGGTGCAACTTGTACAAGAGAGTGACAAAAGGAATTTGTGTTCAAAAAAATTTAAGACACAACGAGAACGACGAGAGAGGACGACACCGAAGGGCTTCTCCTCTGCAAGATGTGACTGTGAGGATAATTTTTCTCACATTCACTCCCTCCCTTTCTCCCTGTCTCTCCTCCTCTCCCTGCAACACACTCCTTTTCTAGGAACAATTTGGTAGGAATGTATACGTGTGTGTTGTGCCATTCGATGAATCTCTATGGCAAAATAAGAATGACATAAGACAACTGCTCATTCTCTCCTTCTCCCTATCTAACTGCGACAATATGGTGCCCACACAAACTCCATGATATCTCTCTGCTAACACGCTTCTCGGAAAACCGTACAAATTTTACATGGGGAATTGGGTGCGATGCGAGGGATGCGGAAAAAATCGTGAATTTATAAGAGACTTATCCACTTTGAATATGGTGAAGGTGGCGATTGGCTTGTCCCGCAGTCTGTTGTCAGGATACTGGAAGGAGTGTGCCGGATGCAGTGTCGCCAAATGGATTTGATAGATTGCTTCTTGCGGAACCGTCACCCAGTTCGGGGCCGTGAAAGTGAAACCTGGGGAAGGCAGAAATTCAGAGATGTTACATAGATAGTAGGAGAAAACGAAGATGGGTGAGCTGATACAAGGTAGGTACGTAGTTGAAGGACTTGAATGTAGATTGACTCAATTACGCTCTCCTTCCTTTCTCTCTCAATTTCTCGCTAATTCTACAATGCTCCTCTGTTCACTGGATATTAGAATCATGTATGAAATATGAAACTACGAGCAAAGTCCCTTCGTATCACTTTTTTTTATCTCATATACTACAACAAGGAGTCAAAAGGGATTTTAAGGATTACTTTCTTGTACACCAATTTTGGCTAGAGAAGAACGACTTGTTTGGTACAAGAGAGAGGGGCTAGGGAAAAAAAGTGTACAAACCTGAGTCAGTGCCTGCGTCGATGGGCTCCACCTGAAGGGAAATCAATCAAAAGCGAAGAACAAGCGAGAGGATGAGATGGAGAATATTGTAATTTATTTTCGGAGACAAAATTACGAAATGTGATTCGATATACGTGGCATTTACATCAACGGCAATGTTGTCGATCCATTGTTGGTTGAGACACAAGTTCAAACTGTCAATCCCCACAAACCAGTCCGGAGAGGGGACAATACGAGCCAAGAGGGAGACCTGAGAGGGAAGAAATAAATAAAAATGAGACAACCCAAAAAACACGCAAACGTACATCCCTCTCTTTCCCGTTTGCTTTCCTTTGTCGCATATGTTGTCAATTCTAGGGCAGAGAGAGAGAGAGAAGACTGTCAAGTTTGACTTTTGTGATTGGTGTGCACTGCGCTTTCGTTCACATGTTACCATGGTGTGATTGCCATCGAGGAAAAATTGAGTCTCAGTGTGACCCTCGCCGGTCCCAATGGGAGCTCCGTTGAACGCATCTAAAACACCGTTGTTGCCTTGAGACGCTTCGTCCAACACGTCAGAGGAGGATGTCTCAGCAAATCTCTTCAGTCCGGGGGAGGCCATCCCTCCAATTCGGTAGAGTGAAAAGGACGAGTTGTGTGTTCTTCCTGGAGTTGTCAATACACAGAACAATCAATTTATTGTCGGCATGCATAAAACGTAGTGTGCCCACTCACACATCCGCGGGACAACAACGAATGAGACTTTTCGCTCTTCGCTGCTCCCAAAATTGAATGCAGGGATGCATGCATTTACCAGGAGCAAGAAAAAAAGAGAAATTGGTTTGTTGGTACGCACCCAAGAGCTTTGACCATTGTGCCGGTGGCCGGAATTCGGGATACTGCTTCGGGAAAAGCTCACGGGACCAATGTGTTTTCATGGTCACATGGTACGCCACCAACTTCTCTGGCGAGCATTCCGACTCCACTTGGACGAAACACAAGCTCAGCTGAAGACCAACGACCACACAGGTCACCCAGAGTGAGCGCAGTGACTTCGTGACAATGACCATCCTGATGATTGTGAATCTTCAATCTGTCCACTCTCAGATTTTCTCAAGCACAGAGTTACTCCACTCTTTGTTTTGTTTGTTGTAAAAAGGCTTGATTTGTTTTTTTTTTGGCTTCCAATCAAATCAACTCACGGTCTTGTCCGTTTCGGAACGCTATAAAAATGTTACGGATCAAAATTGGTTTCGTGTAAATCTCGGCAGAAGAGAAGAAGGAAAAATAAAATTTTTAAATTTCTCTCTCTTTCTCTCTTCTGACCAAGCTATAATGACACGCGGAGAAGTCAAAGCACGTGCAAATTGTATTCCAACTCTGAGCACCAAATTTCCCATTTCTTCCTTTCTTATATTAGCGACGAAGTCAATTTTTTTGTTGTGTCTTTGTGTGTAGGTAGTCTCTCAGCAAATAACTTGTGGGCGACCATATATGCGACATTCCTTCGCAAAAATAGTGTACGCGTGTACACGTTGTTTTTTGTTACGCGTCTCTTTTGCAAATCTGGTGTGAGTGATGGTGCCGAATATCAATATTCTGAAAGATGAACTTAAGAAGTGTCTCACCTCCACTTTGCAAATGTTATCATTATCATCGTGAGGCAGCAGTACTTATTATTATGGTAATGAAAATGATCACCATGTTGATACAATGGGGATTAGAGTGCGATGAGGAAACGATCCAGCTACTTATTGTCTACCTCTCAGACGTATGTAACCTGATACATATTCTGCAATTAGGCATGCCTGTCTTGGACGAGCAAAAGCTGCAATTTTTTACGCCTCACTTCCCAATTCCGTAACAAGATCTGAGCGTTTGTCACTGTACACGCCATTGTACAATTCTTACGTTCTGGAAGGATTCCTCTTACCAAAGCATCTTGTCCCATAAAGTGTGTGAGAGCATTCGAAGTTTTATGGCCGAGAGTAGCCTTCCTAGCCTGTTTTATAGTGCAGCTCTCCGGTACGAGAATTGGCGAGAGATGAGGGGCAACTTGAGGCTACCACTCAAAAGGTGAGGTTGTGCAGATAAAGTTCGTCGTAAAATGAGGAAAACCAAAAAGCCAGAGTGGCCACTTTTGAGCCAGCCACATTTGTGGTGGAATACAATAAATGGGAAGGAGATAAAGACAGATAAACATCAGGACTCAAGGGATGAAGTAAATAATGAAAGAGAGAAAGAATCTGTGCTCTTTAGCAGTAGGAATCATGTATGACACACAGCAGTCAGCTTAACCTTACCATGAATGAGTGATAAGCATCAAATAGATCACAACGTTTTTGCCACCATTGATCCGGCTAAGAGAATCAGCATTAGACTCGCAAATCACACAAGCTAATTTCCTAGCGACACTCTAAAGTGAGATAAATTGGCTCTAAATGTCACATGATGTGGTAGCCATCAAACCATTTCATTTCAGCAGCATACCTCACACCTAATGAATCCAGTCATAAAGCGCAATAAAAGTTGACAGTGTGCAGGCAGGCAAATGCACTCACAGTAATGTCACACACACACATACCACTCACTCCAATCCATTTGTCACTGTTTTTCTCCTTTGAGCTCAGACGGAGTGAGACTCTGTGACTTATTTGCTCACTTTATTGTCGTTGCATGAAAGCTTTTTGTCCAAGTGCATCCTTTGTGTTCTCACTGCAATCAGCGAGAGCCAGAGAGTCTCCTCCACCACCAACTTTGACGACTCGTGCCCAAGGACTCATCCATGAAAGGCTTGTCTGAAGCGACTTATTCCCGGTTCTTGACCTTCTCAAACCTTCGATACATTTGGTGCACACACCTCTCGCTTTTTTCCTTCTTTCGTCAATGTGCAACAGGCACACCGAGTCTCTACCTTTTTGGCGTGATCGTTTTGTTCAGTTTTGTTGTGACGACTGAGATCACACCATAACAATTAGGGAGACACTCGCGACAACAAAACATGGGAATACTAATAAGAGTAGTATGCAAATCTATTTCTGTCACAATGCCTCACAACAATCATCTGTGTATCGGAAACTTGGGTTTTCGTCATCTTCTCTCATCTCTCATTTTCCTTTATATCCATCACACGCTCATCCATACCTTAACGAGTCTTCCGCCCTCTCTCCAAAAATTTCCATCACAATGCGACAAAAAGAGCATGATTCCAGAGAGAGAGCGAGAGAGTGAGTGGTGTTTGTGTCGCTATCAATTGCAATTAATTTTTGGAGCTCGTTTGTCCAACAATCTTGCTCGCTTGTAAAGCATAATGGATGACGAAATAGAGAGAAATGAAAGAGAGAGAGAGAGAGGTATACAAGACGTGTTGTAAGTGTCGTCGTTTTTTCGCATCAAATCCAATTAATGAGGTTGCCTTAAAAAGAACGAGTAAAGAACGACATGACAACCATTGTGTTCCCTCACAAAAAAACTGCATTGCATCACATACATATATGGTAATCCTAGTAGCTTGTCGTCGAACGACGACGAGAGACTGCCTGATGCCACTGTAATCCACACTATTGTTGCTTCCTTTTTTTTACTTCTTCTCGTCAAAATCTTGTTGCTCTTGCTTTGTAAATCTCTTTACCAAATTAAGTGTCATCATCACTCCGCATGCGCATCGTATGTATGTGTACGCACACACCTATTTTTTCTTTTCGAGCACACACACACTTTGCACACTTTTCTGACGAGCTTCAGGAAGCTTGTTAGTTCGTATGGGATTTCAAAGGAAAAAATAATCTTCCTTTTCCATGGTCCACACGTAGCCACAAGTTATGTATTTCCTAGTCACTTTGGAATTTTTTCCCTCCACAATAACATACCGTCGTGGCGTGGGTTACGTCCTTTTTTTCATTGGAATTCCAACAAAGAAATAATTCCTGATTTATTCGAGTAATTTTTCCACGACGATCCTTGCACACATGAGCACAGGTTTAAACTTGCACATGCCGTGTGTTCTTGTGAAATGACGTCAAACCTTGTGCAGACATGAGATGCGAGGTGTGCAGTCGTAAACACAATTTTCAGAGATACACACAGAGAGATGCAAGAAGAGAGAAAAAAAGATCTGTGGGCTATTACAACTGGAACAGAGGGCACACTTTTTTATCCTCTTCGACTTTTCACAACAATACGTCTACTCGTACGAGTGGCAAGGTTGAGTGGCTTCGAAAATAATTTGTGTGTCCAGGTCAAGAAATGACTTGGATCTGTTTCGCCACCACCGACGGAGAGCCGATCCACTTTCCCCTGTACTCCAAAACTAGAAATTCTTGCCTTGTGTCGTCATCCGTGGTTTAACAATTTTTTTTTGAGAACGTATTAAAAAAACTTGGAGCTGAAAAAAACCTGAGTTTTTCACCAGAAATCTCTCTCTAAATAGTTTCCGCATAAATAGGCAAATAGAGAGAAAGAGGTGGGCTTCGTGGAGAGCAATTCGTATTTATGAATTTTTGCAGGGGACCGAATTCAGAGAAAAAATCTTTATTTTTTTACACACACCCATGCACACTGCACATAAATCGTTATAGTCATCCAATGAATTATGCTCATTTTTTCCCTCTCTCTCTCTCTCTCTCTTTCGAAAAAGAAATAATATTAGGATTAAGACCTACTTCACAACGTGTACGTGTTTGTGTGTGCATGTGAGTGTAAACCAAACCAGAGTTGAGCACACACATCCTTTTTTTCTTGCAGTAGTCAATATTTGTATGACGAACAGCTATTATTGGAAGGAGAGAGAGTCAACATTTCTCCTAGACATATAAACAAGATGTGATCTTTATGTCGATTATTGCAAACTCCTGAATATAATGATGATGGTAATGATACGTGGTCATAAAGGATGTGTGTGTGTGAGTGCAAGTTTTGACGTCGTTTGGAGCATGCAATAATATGCGAGTTTGAAGATTTTTTTTTCTTCAAATCACACTTATACAAATAAAAATTGCCAATAACGAATACATTGACGTGATACACAGACAAGCTTTACTTTACATATTGAGGTGTACATACATAAGAAGAGGTTTATAATAATATATTAAATTTAACGAGTTTCTCTCTCCTCTGCACTTGAAAGGAATGTCATGATGTAGTGCAATTGACACAGTTAAAACAATGTAGGCTTTTCCCCGTTACGTTTTATTTTATCGTGTGTCAATAAGATTCTCGGGAAAGCTATTAATAACCATTAGGATAAATAGAGGGAGACGAAAAAGGAATTCAGGTAAAAGACATTCTCCCTACACCTCGTGTCAACGTCTATTTTCGTCGTGATAAAAGGGAAACCTTGTGGTTCTCGAGTTGTACAAATATTTGACACAATTGCAACAAGATTAACGGCTCCAGAGGGACTTTTTTTGAGGAGAGAGAAAGAGAGAGAGAGAAAGCATTAGAGTGGAGGGACTTGGTGTTCAATTTTTTTGCTGATATTTTAGTCCAGATAAATGTTGAGCTTGACGACAATCCGGTCATTCCATATATACTCTTTAGTCTTAATGACATCATGCGGAATGCCGAGACCCACACACTCGGGATTATCGCCAACCACGGGCTTCTGCCAATTCGAGCCTGAGCACAACTCTTTTGGATCCCAAAACCTTGACTTTAGATCCTGCGACCGCCGCCCGTTCGACTCGTCTTGGTCGAGCACGTAAATCCGCATCTTGAGCGGGAAAGGCCACTCCAGCGTGGGGTCATGGTCCCCCTTGGTTACCCCTACGTGGAGGAACATTGTGGTGGAGGAGTACTTTGGGATCATTTTGATGTACATGCGGTAGCCTCGAGGGTAAACGTAGAAGCTATTGGAGCGAAGCACTCTTTGCTGGTTCCAATTGTTCAGTTTGTACGCCATCCCAGTGACGGCCCAGTAGTAGGAGAAGACGCGCTTCTTGTTCTCAATGTGAATGGTGGAGTTGTACCGCCCAATTTCTGCGGACCTCGGTCCACTCGAGCCACTCTTCAGGGTGGACGCGCTGATTACGGGGATGCTGCTGTTATTCTCGTCCTCCGTGAATTGCCCTCCTGTTCGCACGCTGACAAGCGCGGAATCCTCGTCGTCCGAGATGACCTCCTCTGCCCGGTGCGGGATGGACGGAATGTAGGCAGGGGTGTACGTGCTCGAGTCGTCAATCACTGTGGAACCGCCAGGCCCTTCTGAGCGCCTCACGCCGGCCAGTACATTCATCACGCGGCGCTGGTTTCGCTTGATCTCCAAGTCCTGCTCCACAATCTTCTCTTCCAGACTGAGAAGCATGGCTTTGAGAACGTTGAGTTGGTCGCCGAGCTGAGTCTCGAGATTGTGAAATCGGTCCTCGATTTCCGCTGCGGAATCACCAGAAAAACTCCATTAAACCCACAAAGGTCATTTTCTCCTTTCCAAGTCAATGGGATTGAGTAATCTCACCCGGATTGCAAACCCCTTTCAGTACCCTCGCCGCCGTAGCTTGAGCAGTGGCAACTAATTGCTGACTTGAAATTTTACATGTTGACACCTGAATATCCGTGGCGTCCCCCGCGTCCTGGGCGTTCCTTATGAACTCATCGATGGTCTCCTCGAACCACTGACTGTTTCTCGGTCGCGAGTTAGTGCTTACCGATTGCGACTCACAGTTGGAGGCGACAAACAGGAGGAGGAGGAGGGACGTGGAAAAAAGGTAAATGAGTGACATTATGATGAATGATGACAATAAAAATTACGATGATGACCGCTCCTTGTACTCTCGACGACTGGGATTGCCGGCATCAAAATGACTTGAAACATTTCGCCTCCAAACAACTGCATCAAGAGAAAAACAGCATATCAGGAAATGAGGTCTTGTGGGGGTCACTCGCTGTCACATTTCTCATGCGATAAATACAACCAAAAAACGTCATCTCTTCAAAAAGCAATAGGATAATGCAAAAAAATGCGTTGAAAACTACCTACGGCATCTTCAGATAGCTTTGTAGTCAGGCATTCTTCGTGGTTGATGTCATCCGAAGGGAAATGTAAATGAACTTGGTCAGTGCTACGAAATTCTGGTGATGTGAACGCGTAGAGAGATATTTAATATTCACAAAAGTAGCCGTCAAAGCTGATTACAGCATGACTCTTTGAACTCGACGTGAAGTTGAATAGAAATTTGAAAGTGTCGTAGTTGAACAACCATCAGTTAAAAGTTCCATTAACCTTTGCGGAATACTTTGAAACTTGTGTGCGTGCGGAATGACTCACAAGTTCAAGAACCCTTTTCATCATCCTGCGCAGCTTCATGTTTTCCAGCGATTGCTGTGAGGACCACAAGTATTCTGAGCTCCACATGAAAATATTTCGCTGAACTTCCATCGCTTATCGGCGGAGCGGTCAATGAATGAAAATGGGAGTAGACATGAATGGCTAAAGAAAATACAAGCCGCAACAAAATGGATCAAAGTCAATGGATTTTTGCTCGATTGAAAGCATTCATCGGTGGTAATCGTGCCACACAACATGGTGATCATTAGTTTATATATAACTCAGCATAATTAGTACATTTTTGAGCTTTTCTAGTCAGAAAAAAACGGGCGCTCCACTTTGCCCAAGCCTCCATGAATGAGTCGACCTGGATACTGGAAGAAACAAGGACATCCACATAATTTTGTCGTGCATAGCACGTCTTGGTAAACATGTCACGACAAAGGAGCGACTGTTCTCTGAAGTGTGTTTTCAGCGCAGCCTCATTAAACATTTAGAGTAAATATAATGTACGTTAGCGATGAATTGCTCATGTGTTGAAACCATCGAACTAATAGTGAATGAATTACAATTAATTTTGCACACTACAACCACTCTGGATGATGTTCGCAGTTGTGATTGCTCCAGGTTGTTTAATAACTTTACCGGTACTCCTTATGTGGAGAATCGGGACTCCATCGTGTGAGCATACCAAATGCGTAAGTGCAATTAATACTGTGAAATTCCTTCCCCGAAAAAATTCTATGAATTGTTGAAACCTGCAGCTAATACAACAAACCCAGTCGTACTGGTAATCCATTAGGCATTATGCTTGAAATTCGAGCAAGCTGTACACCATAATTAGCAAAATTGAAATGTCCCCACTTTGTAATTTACAGACGTAGACAAAACTAAACATATGGTATTCTGAGCAGCGCATTTTTGTGGCAGAAACCCTGAAACTTATGCATAGGTAATCATGTATTGCCTACAGTGGCATCCCTGGTTCGATGCTGGTTGCCTTTGTCTCCACACACGGCCCAAGCCCGGGGTGTATTTTTTGTGACGGGAATAGAAGACAAAACGTCCCCGAAAAGTACAGCGTAATACATATATAAAAGGATAGATTCCACAGGCGCTACACAGTGATAAATGAAAGATTGGCAAGATAGTTGATCCGCGACATTATATTTTGCGAATTTTGCACGGCCTCAAGTCCCACTGCAATCTTGATTCATAACGACATTCCGCATTCAAGATGCCTACTCCAGATTCTTCCATAAATCCAATGGCAGCATTGTGTACATGAGTGATTTAATATAATTCTCAAGTTATATTTAAACAGTTGCCTACCACGCGCTTTCCTACTGCTGCTCTCTTTTCATAGATAAAAAACTACTCCTAATTTATTTCTTTTGCTATATGAACTCTGCTGTTGTGGTTCGTGAATCGTGACTTAGAACTGGCGTCATTACAATACGTAAAATAAAATAGCACAGTAACAATGTTTTATGTATTTTTTAACCTTGCATTTACGAACATTGTTTATATAGTAATTTTGGTGTATCATTGAAAACAACTTTTATGTGCTGATGATCAGAGTCATTTACACAAGAAAGTCAAAGTTTCTTCAATCTTGAATTGACCAGTGTGAAAGAATGATCACATTCATAATCGATGATCACCCAAATAATTCTGGTAATGTTTTGTCTAATCTCTTGTTGATTTTGGTAAACCTTTGGATTCGCTCTGTACGATACTTTCTCTCACGACAAGAATGTCAAAGCAACTCATTATACGTACATGCATTGAGTGCACATCCGTGCAATTCCCCAGTATTTCCCACTCTCGACAGAACACCCTCGGCACATCATCACACAGCACGGAGAATGATTGAGAGAGAGGCCTCAAAAAATCTCGAGTACAAAGCTTCCACCATACTTTTTTTTACTCCCTCTCCCTTTTCTTCACAGCACACTTCGCTCTCAATTGTAATGGAGTGGCAGGAAGAGAGGGAGAGAGAGAGAGACCGAGTAAAAGCAAAATTACGTTCGGAGGAGAGAGAAAGCTTTTGTGCATTTACTTTTCAACACGAGGCACAAGACAGCCGTACCATTTCAAGCTCTCTTTCCCCCTCATACTTTCTTCGGCAAGGCAAGGACAACTTGAAAAAGATGATCTCCAACTGTAGATATGTCCTTACACACTACGTTAGTTGTTACACTCTACTACTCCACCACACTTACTCTCCCTCGGAAAAAGCACACATACACTCTCCAGTAAAGGCATTGGCTTTCTCTCTCTGTGTCTTATATTGTCGTAGTAAAATTATCGATCGAATCTCTGCGCGAAGCATTTGCGCCTTAGTGCGCTGTACACACTCGCTTTCTCATCCATGCCTTGCTTTCGCTCCACCTGTACCTACGAGGATGTATACAAATAAGAGAGAAAGTGAGAGAAATATATTTGGGAGACTGAGAATTTTTTTTACTACTTTTCCACGACAAATGAGCTACATATTATATTCCTGTTGTTGTGATTAGAACAAGTTGACTTTCAACAAAGCAAATTAATCTACGCGTCTTATCTAATCTTCGTGTTGCGACAAAAATCGGGAAGGCACTCAAAGTAAGGAATTTTCACCGTTGTCGAGGTGAGCTGAATTGTGGTCATCTTTCCAGTGTGGTTCAGCAATCAAGTTGCTCTTGTTTTTTTTTTGTGGGTGTACAACCAGGTGACAACCTTTAAGGGCGTGCTTTACTGTGTGTGTAAGTGGAGTGAAAATATAAATGGTAGTTGCGGAGTCAAATTGAAACTCATAAAGTGCAACAACTGTCACATTCCTGTTTTTAAGAATGAAGTGAAAGTTGTCCGGAAGAAAGTCAACGTGTGGTACTCTTACCCTGTAACCTCCCTTAATTATGGTAAGTTGACCTTTAAGAGTTGAGTAGCTGAATTACTGAGATAACTGAGAAGTTTCGGTGGGCACTGATGCACAACAGTTTTGTACAGAGTACAGTCAGTGATCGACACAACTGTAGATTAATCTGTGTGCATAATGTTGGGTAGAAGTAATACTCGCATATTTAACAATTGCTTGGAAAGTATGGCAAGAAGCAGCGGTTCGGATTGTATGATCCCGTTGGATAATTAGGCACAAAAAAAGCTAACACGAGAGTTTGTACTTGATCCTGTTTCCAAGTCGTAATTGGAAATTAAATCCAAACATTGAAAGCAAAGACGAAAACATGAAACGCTGATTTCTACGAAGCTGGAATTCAATTAAAGGAAAAGCTTCCACGAGCTGTAAGTTATGGAAACTTCTAATCAACTTGTATAGCCTCATTTTGTATTGCACAAGACTTGGATTCGATCAAAGAAGGGCGAATAAGGGCATGTACACCATCGACATTTTCAATTAGGACGGCAAATCAGGTTACGATTGCATCATCTACAGATTAAATGTTATAAAATACAACGGAATGACATCAAACCGATTAATGAACGAAAGATTTAATTTCATACGCAATCACATTTCATGAAGTGTATCGTACACGAAATGAGCTTTGAATTAGCTTTGCATTAAAGATCAAACAGAAGTCATTACCTGCGCATTGACTGCTGGTTAAAATATTTTAAAGTGCAAGCTCACATCTTTTCAGCATTTCTGCATGAAATGCTTGCGCAGACTCCCCAAAGTGTTCTTTGTAAATAATTGCAAATAAATTACTCAAACTTGTACAGCAATGAAAGATACAAATTTAACATTTTTTTTTTCATTCTAAACTAAGGTACTAATATTTACAATTCCTTATTAATTTGCAGACTGAATCTTGAAGGTTTAAAAAAATCGAAGCAACAGTATAGAAAGCTAGTGCGCTTCTCTATATCATACGCAAACTGGTTTTTCCAATCCCCTGAATTGTTTTTCCAGTAACACAAAATATATAATGTCGCAGGACAAGCCGAAGATACACATTCAGGTGAGACACGTGCGATTGATTGTTGACGTCGATTTAAGATGCTTGACTGCAACTAAAAACCTTTTGCTTGCTTTTTGAAATGCTTGTGTTGCATCGTATGTAGTTTCTCGACTGTAAATTTAGTTATTTGGCCTTGAGGCCAAATGCTTTGTGGGCTCGTTAATATGTAACACGACTAAAAAAGCACGAGTTACAGCATCAGCAATTTTATTGTCGCGTGTGACGCTTCGGCACAAAAAAAGACCGGTATCAAGATGAAGATATCTCACGAGTAGCACTACTGTCATCCCGCAAAGTGCATCACAACAGCTTTTATTTTCCTTTCCTGCCGACTTTGTGTGTTTTGAGAGACACGTCCTTGACCGTGTGTTTGCGAAATGTCTAACGAAAGTTTGTTGTTCTCTCTTTCCTGTTCGACGTGTGCCATTTTTGTGACTCGGCAGAATGCGTCCAATCGAATGCTCCGCTCACCCAGTCATGAATCGATATCTACGGAGATTTCCCTCCTGTCCCTCTCGAGTTTGGGTCCACTCGTCCGCATCCCATCCCCAATTCCCGACACTCGTCACCGTCTCGCCGTCCCAGGCTCCAGTGATGCCGGAGGCAAGGGCACGGAGTTGTGGGCGGAGGAGGAGAACGATCTTATCAAAAACTTTGGAGCACTCTTCAAGTTTCTCGGGTTGCCAAAATCCTTCTCCACGTCGGACATCAACTCGTCCCTCCTCCATCCGGAGAATGGGAGGCCACCGCTCCGGAGGTCGAACTCGGAGATGGACCTCTCGCAAGTTCGGTGTAGTGACGTGATCTTCAGAACTCACTTCGGTCCAACGTCACGGAGCTGCTCCACCTGGGTGGCGGTCGGAGACGTGTCCTCCACCTCACAACTGCCCTCCCCTCAAGGTCGCTCTCATTTGGCTCCGAATGGGGGCTCGTTCACGCCGGCGGACTTGATACGGTCAGTGAACAAAAAGATTAGACAGTTGTATATTAGGAAAAGGCTGTTGGTGGCGTACCGAGCTCTCGAGAGATTGAGTCAGAGCGACTTCGACTTGGAGAAGCTCCCCGTCGTCGTCTCAATGAACTCAATTACTTGCCGGAATGACGTCCCCATCCCGATCCCCACTCCTGAGCTAGACACTCTCAAGTTGCCGAGCAAGAAGAAGCCCAGCAAAGTCGTCCCTCTCACCTTGAAGGATGTCGAGCGGGAGAGGGGCAGGCCGTTGTCCAAATTTGAGAGAAATATGATGATTTTCAATTGGTTACACTCGCTCGACGAGTCGTCTTACGATTCTCTCGAGTAAACCATACACACCCGCATATAGAGATATACTTATATCCATACTATGAAAGAGAGAAAAAAATCAGACAAAAATGATATCAAAACTGTCCTCCCTCCCCTCTCAGAAAAGAAATCACTTCTCAATCAATTCATTACTTCATGAAAACTTTTCCCATATAAACAGTATACCATATACACACAGATGACAGAGAGAAAAAAACAGGAAAGATTACATATTATAAAAATGTACGTGTTATTTGCATAGGTAAATCGTATTAAACTTGTCGAGAAGAATAACTGTTTCCCTAGTGTTCATATATTCATTTCAGTCCCAATCGTTTTGAACCACCTTCCTATTTTGCGTTGTACATTCCACCGCTTGTCACACGTAGAATTCCTCCGGAACATTGGAGACACAATAGGCGTACTTATCCATAAGTAGAACTGCATTCACAGACCACACCTAATTTAATAATCTACTTACACTTCACTATACGCTTGCACAAACTCACTCAGTATTCCACCACCACACTTTCGTTAATTATGTATCGATTACAATAAAGTGGCCAACTACAGTGTAATGAGTACGTCTAATATTATTACAGCCAACATGGTGTAGTAGTATTTCCATTAGGTTTTTTGTACATAATTTATATTCCTTTCTGATTGCTATAAACTGCTATTGCCATTCTACACCTGGTAGAGAGAAAGCTAGGGTCGCTTGGGAGAAAGCATATTAGAATTATCAACCATGTCGAATTATCTACACGACTCTCAAGCTATAGTGAGTAGGTAGACTATTAGACAAGAGTAAGGCAGACTAATGTGAGGAAAATATTGTAGTGGTAGTGATTACTATTATTATTCATTTTATAATACTGTGATGTGGAAGTGTCCGCTTAGCTGAGTTGTCACGGTAAGGGACTAGAAGCGGAACACTTTGATATACGAACACAATTGCATCTTTTGTGAATGTGTCATCATCAGTTTTCAGGGTTCATCAAGCCGCGAATTGTGCAGAGTTTCTACTCGTTTTTGTAGCTGCGTGAAGAGAGTAAGCGTTCTCGAGTTCAGAAACATGCGACGTTTTGCATTTTATTAAGACTTGACTCTCATCGTAACACATTTTTTGTATCTTACCAAACACGTTTAGCTCAAAATCTGAAGTTAGTTATTATAGTAGTATTGCATCGTGTGTCAAAATACGCATTTTGCTGATTTTCTTGGGTGTGGCTCCGTTCTTCCGTTCTATTTATTGTCGACATTTTGTTTGTTAGTGCTCTATCGACTAGTTGTTCATTGAGTATGGAGTATAACTCAAATTATTTTCGTCGAGCGCCGTTCATTATTCGTCATTTGTACAATCGATTTAATATTGCAAACTGTCAAAGCTCTGTCCTGAGCAGTGACTGGTAACATGTCGCAATTGTACTCGGATACCATCGAGTTTTTAGATAAAGTCATTGGAAATTATGCGGTGAGCAGAGTTCAAGGTGACATGACGCCATTCTTACCGTTATTAATAGGTACGGAAAGTAGCACAGACCAAAACAATGCCCAAAATATCCGCTCCAAATGTGCTTCACACTCGTGTCAGATTTCTTTGATGAAAGCATGTAGTTTTTATACTATAAACATTTCTCCCACAACCAGTAACTCATATCAAGCTAACCACGCGAGCGACTGCGGTAGTTAAAGTTTCCCGTACGATTTTGACGAGTAATTTTGTGAATAATGACTGCGTTTCATACAGAAACGATGAGTGGAAATGCTCTTTAATATTAAGAGCAATTCAATATTCAGAAAGATATTCAATACTTAATTAATAAACACGTAGTTTCTATTTCGTTTGCTACCGGAGGTTGCAGCCTCACTGAAATTTGTATTTTGTTTTTAAAAATAGAATGAAAGTCATTTGAACAGAACAATTTTTTATGAAGCAAAATATAAAAATATGCTACCAATTACATGTTAAGTGCCTCCGCGCAATAACCTTCGCCTGGAAGTTCAAGCTTTTGTGTAAACTCTTTGAATGGATAATATGTCCCCACTTTCACTCGTCAATTTTTACCGTCGCCACATAAGGGAAACTTGATTACCGTCGTCGTAAGCAATCCGGGAAAAAGTTGTGTAAACCAATGAGTTCCTATAACGCTCCAAAATGCTTTCTTGTCAAAACAGTCAGGTGCTTTCAATCTCATTTTTATTCACACCTGGTCTCATACTAAATGCCCAATGCAACACTTTTCCTACTTGACGAAAACTCTAATTATGTATTTTAAAAAAAGAAATATATTTGAGTCCAACTCACAAGTGTGAGTCACTCTGGTATTATTCCCATTTTAGTAAGTTTTCTACGAAACGAATATCCAACGGACGCTGCAAACTCCATCCAAAAAAAATAATTAGCACTGTTCGAGGGCGGTGTCGGCTCTCACAAAATAAATCAGACTTTGACAGAAATTGTTTTACACTGAAACGCAAGTTCCTTTCTCAACATTTTAATGCTTTCGTAATTAATCATGATAAACACACTAAACTTCGAGATGACACAACAAACACGATGATGTCCTGAGACATGCACTTCGGGACCAAGTCAAGTCTTTAAATCTTTGTCTTGTTTTTTTCCTCATCTCCCAAGCGATATTCCAAATGTTGAAATGATATTGTCTCACTATATCATAGAATTAAAGAAATGTCAAAGAACCTTCATCTTAACAATATATAATCTTATCATCAAAAATAATCCTCACAACATTGAAGACAAAGTGGATGATTATTCCTTGAGGAAACGTACTCATATACCCCGTGTCGAATAAAAAGTAGAGATTTTCACTAACCATCAGCGTTTGCCAACCGACATCTAGCAGTGGGCTATATCCAGTTGCTCGTAGCCAAGCAAATAGACGACTCAATGAAAGAATCTCTGGATTTTTTAAACCGTGCCATAAACTAGGAGAAAGTTTATAATCCCATTCAATGTTTTCCTCCTTTTTCATACTAAAAAGCTGAATAGCAAAGAAAAAACGCGTCGGAGCAGAAATTGCATCAGGGCTGTTATTATATGTGTATTAGGATAATTTTAATTAGGTGAATTATGGCTGAGGAATTGTCACTTTAACTAATCATTTCGAGGAGAAGCGAACTGAATACAGATAATGTCAAAGGTAACTATAGGAATACAATACTTGAAAAGCTTGTCGAGTGGGAGAGTGTCCACGTTCAAGTATACTTAAATAATTTTATGTTTGAATGGTATTTCCGTTACTTAGTAATGCTACGACGAACTGACATGTACAGTTTCGAGGCCAACTGAAATTGGGTGATGTAACACTTTATTACGACGAAAATCAATTCATTATGCTACTGATGAAAAATTAATGCAAGTCTGCGTTCTCCAAAAATAAAACTAACGTGTGTAAACTGTCTAGCGTGTGTCTGGATGGGTGTGACTTTTTAGTTGTGTGACTGTCTCGCAACCAATTTATCTCGGATTTCCATTTAATTTCCCGAGCGAACTTCAGTGACCAACTTTGCGTGGGCTGGAGTTTTTACAACTATTGTTGTACATGGTCGCAGCTGTAGGACGTACTTCACGAGAGTAAAAGAAAATTAGACAGTAAAGAGACGCGGAAGGTATGCTGTAGGAAAGGTCAACGGAATTGAATGGATTCTCTCAAAAGCTTTCCAATTCCTCTTCGTAAGTGTAGCAATTAAAGTCTAAGAATAGCTGCTCATCCATCATCCTCTCTGGGGTGGAAGACGATCTTGATTACATTACAGGGGAGACGTAGACACACAGTAATAATATAGATTTTCCTTCCCCCTCTGTTTACTGTCGCTTTGAGTTGCTTAATCAACTTTGTGCGTTTGCTGACAGACAGTCCCGCACGTGATGTCTGAAACGCGTTTTTGAAATAATTATCCAGCTACAATATGGAATTCTCGGCAATTCTAATTTCTGCCTGGAATAACATTGTGAAACTGAAACGAGATTTCGGCGTCACTCCTATTTTAAACTCACCTTGACATTTGAAATGCATTCAATGTTGATTGTAAACATCATGTGCAAACCTTTGCACAATGTGCCATACGTTTTCATATCAAATGCTACATCCCGAAACAGCCAAATCAGTGAAGGGATCCTCTTCTCTCTGACATATTTCGGGAGGACTGAACGGCAGCAAGTGCATCAGCACGATATGACGTGAATGCTCTGCTCTTTGACATTTGAGTTTGTACCTCTCAGTTTTCGAGCACCACACCATCCTCGCCACTTATTTATTCGAGCTTTACCTCCTTCAAGCAGAAGACTTACGACACATGAAAAAAAATGTGGGGTAGGGTCTGAAATGGTTGAGTTACCACTTTTGTGAACCGACTTTTTCAAGGTCACTTGATTAAATGTTTGTGAAATTGATTTTGTGTGAACTTCAACATTTACTGCTAAGCTAATAATGTTAAACTATGTTATGTATGATAAGCAGCAGCCAACAAAAATCACACCGCAGTATAGATTATTCAGCACAACAAGATTGTACTTCTAAAACAAGACAAGAGGGCTGAGAAATAAATGTGTAGATTGAGCCTCCTGTCATCGCACTGAATAAATCAGGACATTGTGGTGCTGCATGATTGAGAGAGACTGAGTTGTCTTCACTTGACAAAAAATGAACTACGATTTATTATACTAATAAACTGACACAAGTTTGCAAAAAAGGTGAAAGTTTGCAACAACAATTTACCTTTGGAGCGGCACACAACTCTGCTCGCCAATCCGAATCCCAAAAAAACCAACAGTATCGTTAACAATGTACACTGCTAAAAGAGAAAACTCATTATAGAAATAGAAATATTACGCTAAAGTACATAGATCTCTGAAAAAAACATGCTAATCAACAATAAACAGTCATCAATATATATAATCATTGTGAAAATCACGATCTGATCCGACATTACCGCACTCTCTCTCTCTCTCTAAAACAAATAAAAACGATTCATTTAGCGATAATGTGCAGACGGAAGAAAAAATCAATGAGGGTATTTTTATGTAACGCGTCCTTACATTTTTTGAGAAGAAACACTCTGATACCTACATTGGACTAATTATGTGCAAAAAATCTCTGTAAATTTAGTTAAGACGTATGATTATTGTAGTTAAGACGTAACATGTCAAGATTGATATTATACATTCGTAACCAACGTGTATATGGTGAGTATACTATGTTCCCATGGAAACCTGTTTGATATTTGATACTGTATGTCTTGTACTTGTTGAGTTTTCTCTTCTTTCCTTTAATATGCAAGATGAATCCGTAAAAATGCATAGACTTTGTTGATGGAGATATGACAGCAGAAATGGAAGACACGAAATGAAGAAACACGATCAACTTGTTGTTAGGTTCACTTATTGAAGATGTGCAAAAATACATATATACAATATGGAAATATAAATATATGTGAATACTTTACGCACTGTCACGGTGGAATGTTATGAATCATTATTACAATTTAATAAAGAGTTGTTTATGTGTTTCGTATACAGTGATGTGATGAGCTTCTCAGTCGGCAATATTTATTGCTGCATTGCATTTTTACTCCATCATTTCAGATATCCACTCCCTTTGTTCATTTACAGAGAAACTGGAGAGAGTACAACGAGCAAAATGGTATATTATTATGCGTAAGTTTTAAAAAGAAAGTAAAAAATGGGAGCTGGGCAAACTGAAATCAATAGAAGAGTAAGGGGCCACAATGTTACACATTCCCTTCCACGGACCATCCGGAGGGGGGCAATGCTCAAGGGAAGGAAACCAGCATCATTGTATGTTCTTTAGAATTATTTTCGTAGAAAACTATTTAGAAGTTCTTTCTTCCGCATTTGCCTTGAGTGGGCGAGTCCAACTAAAACGTATTATCGTCAGAGTGATGTGATGAATGAGACGTTCTCAATGGCACTACTTTAGAGCCAATTTACCGAAATGACCATATACTTGTGCTGGTCTCTTTTTCAAGCTTTCACGTCGAGAGAGACGAAACATAACGGAGATAAGAAGCGAGTCAAGTTTGCCTCTCACCATCGTTTGATGTATAGTCTGAGAAAAAAGAGGAAAGTGTTTTTAAACAGCTTTAGCACTAATTGAGCTCAACTGAATATGAGGGGGAGAAACGCAACCGGGTTGTGATGAAGTGGACATGTAATGGAAGCAGAAAAAAAGATCACCGGTCTCAGAAATGATGGAGAAAGTTGGCGGACGGAGAGAAAGTTCAAATTGCTTTGTGCGCTACATTTCCTTCCGAGCTAATTGTGGCTCTGGCTCTGCATCCCAGTGACCAACGGGATGCGTCGTGGATGAGTTACGCTAATGAAAAATGGATGATAGGAAACACAACTCGAACTTGATACGTACTCATTCTGGGTCTCATGTTTGATTTAAAGTTTAGCCAATCCACAAACTCGTTGACTACTTCCTGATGAACGACTCAAGTGAAATATGTCACGTACATACATTTTCCACTACAAATTCATAAAATGAGCATTTCTACGCCTGTCCTTTGTGAAATGCAAGGTTCCGTCTTTTTTGCAACCCATTTCTTTTTTTTAAACACAACTCGCCCAACTTCCTCCCTTATAACTATCAGTCTCTCCACCTCCTTGTATGTGAAGAGAGGGGAAAGCAGTTGTGTATTTTTTCCGCTGAAAGTTAGCATTTCCAGAATTCATCAAGTATTACCAAGTTAACATCCGGTACAGTGATGAATTGAAGATGTCACAAGTTGCCCAATGTAATTTCCGGTAATTCATCTTGAAACACACACTCACGGAGAGTTGAATTGGAGTTGGTGAAAATGGAAGGAGCCGGAGCCTGAGCTCTTTCTACAGATCAGCAGAGGAGAACGAGGAATCGTGGGATGGTGCGTACACCACGTCAATAACCGGTGACGGTGGTCTCCAGTTTCCAGGAAATGAGCTCAATTCTCACTGCAAACTCTGCGGATAGTGAGATCCGGAACTTTGAAAATTTCATTGAAACCGTCCTAAATTTCTGCATTTTAGGTTCTCGGACTGCGTCAACAACAAAAAATGGTTCATCAGGAGTGACCTATCAGAAGTTTACACGATTAGAAATCGAGTTTGAAACACGTGAAAAATATGAAGCTTCAATCATTGCGTTTGTCAGCTAGCCTCGTGATTTTCAAGAAAAAACGGTGCTTTCCAACCGTCAATGTCTTGAGTGAACAAGGAGGACATTTGTTTATCATTCATATCATCAATATGAATTTTCCCTCTCCCATTGTCCGCATTATAGTTTTACAGCTTTGTAAGAGTCGAGTTAAAAATATCCCAGAAGTCCTCAAAGTTTGCTAATGCAACACTTTTCCCAAATACCTAATCCCCCAAGCCGTGCCTCTTATCCGTAATAATTTACCTTTTGTTGTTACCCGGAATCCTTGGAGTTTCCTCAACTCTACCAAATCTCAACATCGCAATCTGCACTTTTGGTCTCGAATTTTTTTTATGATACTGTAGTCCACTAAATCAGACCACTTTTTTTTACAGGACACACTCCTTCATCCAGTCCTAATCTACTTTTATGAGTGAGAGACTTTGAAAAAGTGTAGGAAAGCAGTCAACTTAATACTCAAGGGCAGAGACGCCATTACTTTTACTAACTCTCCCGACAATTCTATCTCCGCCACTTTTCCATATACATCACCTAACAAAAAACTTGCGTATGATCGAAGGGATGAGACTCCGGCTTTCTCTTCGACTTGTTTGCGGCAAGACTCCTGTAAACATGTTAATTGACGAAATTTCCCTTATAAAGGCGGGAAAGCTTCTTTATAGTAAATTCTACCAACCCTAGCTGAGAACGGACGAATACTTTTGAAATTCAAAGACATCCCTCAGTTTTGCGCGAAAATGTTAGGAATATTTCGCTGTCGGAGGGGTTCATTACAACACTGAAATGGGGATTGAGTGGGACCATCCTCGTCCATTTTACTGGGAAAGCCATATATTAAAAAGCGGTACAACGGTGAGAGGGGGATAGGATCTGGACAAAGACTACTTATATGAACCAAGTTTCACCATTACTTTTACTTAGTTCTTTTTCCCAACAAACATTTTACCCTGACCAACTCCGTCTTCGTTTTCTTTGACTCAGGTTATTCCACATTCCCGTCATCTTAATACTGTAATAACGCAACAAACTCCGTTCCCTCTCTCTCTCAGCCTATTTTTTCCGCAGGTCAGCCATGAGCAAAAGCAAGGGCGGACTTCACTTGGGAAAATTATCTCAAGAATCTCAGTGCCTACTTCCGCTTGAAACGAAAATGAAGTTCTCTTCCTCGTCTCTCTACTTCTTTCGTCGTGGTAGTGGTCAATTCTTTGAAGTGCACACGCGAAATTATAAACGCACTCTCTCGCATTCGCATAAAGCATAATTTATGAATGATTAACGTGCCCCTCGCCAATTATTCAGGAGAACTAACTCGATGTCTTGTCGTCGTCGGAGTAATGGGAATAATGAGCGTGACAAAGGAAATTTTTGTCGTATCTTTGTGTTAGTGAGTGGACTGGTGCGCTCGCCTTTCATAAGCATGACGTGCACCACACACACAATTCGCAACTCGCAAGTTTTCTTTTCCCCACTTTCCCTTTCCCCAAGTCCCAAGGACCACTCATGTGTCACTAGGTAAGTGTCCATTTAAAGTGAAACATGGCCGTTAACGTAGGTAAACATGTTTTTGGCCAAGTGACTCCGACTCCATTTTCCTTCGTTGTTTGAAAGCTGTGTAAAACCACATACACAACTCGCACACTCGACGAAGGGAGACAAACACGCAATAGCTACTAAACCTCACTCGCGCACTCCGCTCTTATTTCTTTGCATGCATTTAATGTTGAGATGTGAAGAGAGGAAATATTATTACTAAAACTATAAAGTCTGATGCTTTGGCATCCACCCAGAGTCATGGGGAAAAGGCTCTTTCCTGCTCCTTTCCTTTTTGTCTCACTCACTCCCTTCGTCTCTCTCCCTCCGAGAAGACTTAAAGTTGAAAAGGGAAAAAAAGTTGAGGACTTTTCAGATGAAAAACATAAATTCACAGAGCAATAAAAGAAAACAACCTTTTGTTGCAAGATTTTCTTTATGTGGATTTACTCAAGGGCTAGCGAAACAGGGAAAAACGAGAGAGAGAGAGAGAGAGAGAGGAAATCGCAAACTATCATCTGTCTCTCAACCGTTTTCTCTCCCGTGTCCCTTCCTCTCTCGCCGAAAATTCACAAACACGACGACACAAGGAACTCGCCTTTTCACACAGTCATACAAGCACTCTGTGCTTCTCGCAGGGAAAACGAGAGTGTTCGAGGGGTGCATATGAGTTCTCTCTAGTCTAAAATTGGATTCAGCGTACTTTCTCCTGAATGATAAGGCCATTCCTCGGTTTCAGCAAAGCTGAGACGAGGCTGGTGCGGACGCAAGTGGTGGAAATGGGCAGTCGAGATATGGCGTCAGTTTCGTAGCGCTTTTACTCATTTTTTTTTCTTATTTTTCTTTAAAAACGGGGTACGTGTACGTAGTCGTTTACCTCGACTACGTACTCAGTATTATTTTCGAGGGCAGCAACTCGGAAGAGAGGAACAAGCTAAAAATAAAACTGTGCCGTCCATTTCCAGCCTCGCTCATCACGCACAACTAACGGAGGAGGACAATAGAGGAGGAAGTCGTCGTTGGAGTACATTTCACGTGGAGAATGCATTTCGGAATAATTAATGTCTTCACAAGAGAGGCTCACTGCTCGAGACGTAGGTTTTTTGTCTCCAGACACAAAACTGTGTCTCGAGAAAGAGAGAACATCAGCCTTCTTCTGTGTGTCAGGACGACGACGATGGGAATTGTCATGAGCAGCTATTTGCATGCAGGACGATGACGACAACGTGTACTACATAGATTCCCAAAGTACCAATTGTTTCAGCTCTGAGGATGAGCCACTCTCTCGTTGCCAGCTCCGAGTCCAATGACTTTCTCTCCGAGACCACCATCATGCAACTCCCTACGTTCAGTCAATTTTTTTTGGTATAGAGCAGATGTCAAGGACACGCGGTGATTGTTGCATAAAGCGTGCCTCGTAACTGCTCGCCTTCCTTTCTCATCCCAACTGAATATTTTAGAGAGCGTCTGGATCTCTTTCCCTTCCTAATGTGCGGGCTTGCGTCTCACCAATATTTCCCAGCGCTTGTCCTGAGGATCCTGAAATATGATGAAATTTGCCTAGGGAAAAAAATCAAATTACGTATTGATTGAATGAAGTAACTTTTGCATTCTCAAACTAATAACAGGATATAATGTCATGGTGTACGGGGCTGGTCCATTGTAGTTGAGGAGAAAGGGATGTCATACGATGTTTCCAGAGCGTCAACAAATTGGCAAACAGGGAGCCTCTCTGTGCTACTCTGACTTGCTCTACTAAACTAGTGACTCAACAAAGGGAGAAAGTGATAAATTTCATGGGTGTTTCTTCTCTGCGGCCATGTCATGTCGGGGAAGCATGTAGAATGACGTGGATTCCCTTCTCGCGCCGCATCAATCACCTCCCATTTGAACAAACACGAGTCTCACACACTCACGTATATCCACTTTAAAACGAAAATGTCTCTCCGCCGTCCACCTTATCTTTAGTGCAAAACTGAAAAAATTGCATCCCTCGTTCTCTCCGTCCCTTTTGTGTAGTTTCGAGGCATTATTCGTCGGATGTGATCCTTGAGAAAATGGCTACCACCACTATTAGTAAGCAGAGCAGAAAAAAAAATTATTCTCCATTAAATGGTTCTGATCTCTGGGATACCCTGATTTTAATTTTTTTCCACTTAAAGCTTAAAGAAGAAAAGTCTGAGGTTTAGACTGTCTCTCCACGAGGCTCGTGTAGATATCTATTTTCTTGAGTAGATTCAAATGATCACAATGCAATTTCAGGAAAAGCTTTCAGAGCAAACTTTCCTTTTTATTTTCTCGTACACTCAAAGGATTTTGTGGAAAAGCGTTCCCCATCTCTTTTCGCCAGATATTGAAAGTGAATCCTGAAGGCACATCAAATATATCCCATTAATAGGGAAAACAGGGAGAGGAGACATTTTTAAATAAAAACGAAAGAAAAGATGATACGATTTTTTTTTTATTTTTTCGATATTATACTTTCCCTCGCTCAAGAGAAACCCTCAAGAAAAAAATGGATGACACAATCGACTTTTTATTTATACATTATGAAGTTGATGACAATCTGGAAAGAGGAACACGACAAAAAAACACATTCTCGGTCTCATATCCGTTTGGAGCTCTCCATAGACAATATACACCGACAGAGAGTATCCCTTTTCTCGTTATTTTTCCTCGACGTCCTTTTCCCTTCTTTCGCTCATCTCGCTCTCCTTCTCTTATGAATTCCCTTCTACTTGATCAGATATGGTTGAGAAATTATGGTAATGGTAAGAAACTCAGTAAGCCATGTCACATCGATGTCATGGAAGGTTACCATTTTCCTCCTCTTCCCGTGTGTCCCTCTATTTTCCATATCTTTTTGAAATCACATTGCAGTCACGCCGTGGTCGCGTCTCTGCCCGTTTAGAAAAAAAAACATTTTATTTCACCAGCAACGGTGTACGATGAAAAAAGGGAGTGAGAGTGGAATAGTTATGTGGTTAATAGGAATAAGTGGAAGAGAGAGAAAGTGCAATTTTAAAATGGTGGAAATGGTAGTTCTCAGAGTGCAAGTCTCGATTCCAACCATGATACTAATGATAGTGATGTAAGTCGCGGTGAGATTCGCGAAGTACTCTTTTTCTTCTGTTCTCTCTGCAGAAAATGATGGTCCCTTGTGACCCTCTGTGTGCGCTCACTGAGAGTATTGCCTGTGACGAAATGCAAATGCTCAGCTCCCGTCTCTCCACGTGCACATCCATAAAATGTGTGTGCCTCTTCTTTTTTTAACGTAATATGGTTGGATGGTGAGCAGGAGAAAAACGGAAGTCATGCAATTTTCAAACGGAGAAAAATTGCTTTTTTCTTCTCTCTCTTCCCAGTCGAGTTGTTATTGAAGACGAAGCTTGCGCTCAATACCCATTCGGAGGAAAAACCGGTGTGTCTGTTCTTCTGAAACACAATGGCATGGTACATAACTATTTTCCCTAGGTTTTCCGAGAAAAGAAACCCTTTATTGCATTGCTGCTTTTTTTGTAGAAAAAAGTTTGAGACGCAGCAAGTAACGGGTTACCAATATAAAAAAAGATGTGCAACGTTACATCAGTACAAAGAAATATGGGAAGATTCCGTTTTAATAGGGCATTCCCTTTGTTGAGCAGCACAATGGGGTGGGGGTAAGGATCCAGAGAAGGACTTTAATTTGTTTTTTTTTGTACTTGTTTAACCCCATTTAATACAAATATGTATTGGTGAATGATTATGAGAAGTGGATTGATGTCCATCATGAGATTCTCGACAAAATAGAAAGGTTTTCATTGGATTGAAACAAGGTTGTTGGGAAAAACATTTGTAACTCCAACTCACAAGTGTGGTCAGGTTTTATGAGGAAAGAAAATGCACTGTTTTGTTTGTGAAAGACTGTGAATGGTTACGTATTAAATTCTTGAGGAGTTTGGGATGCTTCACAAAAAGTTCAAAGGAACAGGGATGATAACATCGATTAGATATTCGTATCACATTGAACGTTGTCCTCGTGCGATGCAATATCGTTCTACATTAGTGTCTCTTCAATGTCCTCATTTACGAATGGGTTTATTCCGCTTCAAGATTCAAAAACCCATGCGTCTCCGGTGTCCATGAAAATTGAGCAAATGGACGGAGAGAAAGCAGCAAAAACGATGCGAAATGTTTTCGACTGAAAATACGTTCTTACCTTTAGTTTGGCTGAAACAAACAGAATGCACATGTATGGTTTGAAATGGGACAAAATTGGTTGTCTCTTATTTTCGAACGTTGTCTCCATTAATTGTGAGCTCTCGTGAACTCAAAAACGTGATTTAGAGACGCAATTTTCTACTGGAGTGCGCCTAGCTTTTATACGCAAATTATTTTTCGTCTACGGTTTGAATGACAAGTCGTTGAGCATTTCAGAGTTGGTTTACTCCAAGCTTTTTGCTGTACGCAATAAAACACGTTTATAAAATCTGTTCTGAGCATCGACCGAGAGAAAAGAGACGCAGGTGTTCTTTCTGAATCCGAAGTTATCAAAACGTGTCTCCCATAGTCATTCTGAACTACAAATATGCAATGGAAAGAAAGGCTCTCAAATTCTTCACAATTTTTTTTCAAAACACAAATGTTCACCACAAGTTTTAAGCACTCTGAAGAAAGTTCACTCCTAATTTTCTACTCGTTCTCTCCACTTCCCAGAGGCACACTTGAGTGGATCCTTGGTTTACTTCGTGTTTTTTTTCTCTCAAAATGCGCATTTGGAATGCAAAAGAGTTGCTTTTCTGTCTCACTTCACATCTACCCCTCTGCTTGACTTGAAATGTGATAGACTCACCAACTTACCAATCCCGTTTGTGTCCCGTCTCTCGGTAGAAGCGGTGTCTCCATTATTCCTGTCAATTGGAGTCATGATGATGATGATCTTGTTTTAATGGTGCTCACCTTGTTAGCTCATGTGTTCGAGATTACAATAGTAAATTGGGCGAAAAGAAGGAGGCTTCTTTTTTTAAAAAAAAAGTAAGGCGCTCAAAAACAACATCCCGTTTACAGATCAGTATACTTCATTTTTATTAAATTTCCATAGTTTCAGGATCAACTTGTCGTAATGATACATTATAATATTTTTTGTTTGGTAAGGTCTTATGAGTGCTATTATTATCATGAAGTAGTTACTTACCATTACATAGTTAAGTATAAGTATTATTTCCATATAGATTTATTTAGACAATACATAAAGTACTGTATTCTCCTCCTCTTGTTTTCAAGTAATTCCTGCGAAACAACAGGTATTTTTCCATCTCCTCTCTCACGCTCTCTCTGTACTCATTATCTCTTCATGTAACGAACAAAGTAATATAATATATCATACACCTAGTATATATCTTTCTCAAGAGTAGATGAACAGAGGGAACAATAATAATATATTTTATGCTTACGTGTACATAACAAGTCTAAAGATTTTGTATTTTTCTCCCCTGCTCTTCCCCTGTCCTCCACTTAATTGGATTAAACATACATAAATTCGCATGTACTTTTCTCGCAAGAGTTTTTTTCTCTCGCAAACAGCGACTCTGGCATTCTCAAGTTTTGACATGTGGATACTCATAGTATTTACAATGACTAGAGGGAACAAGGAGTAGCGACAAAAATAAATAAACACAAATTACAACGCCACACAAATTTCTCCAACATTTCTTTTGCCTTTCGGGGAGCTTTATTGGCTTCGGCATTGTATCGCTGAGTTGCACAGAAAAAAGACAATTGTTCTTGTTCTCACTCGTCTAAATGCAAGTCTAGATACATATATACTCTTGGCGCATTCATTTCTCACAATTCGTCGTCTTCTTCTCCGTTTGAGTTATTGAAGGTTGTTGGCTTAGTGTGACAATTAGAGAACATTGTCATCAACAATTATCCGACACATTTATGCACATAAAATCCTTGACAAGGGCGTGTACAGCTACAAACAACGAAATATTCCTCCAAGCTACAAATATATAATATTTCGGTACGCATAAATGTACAAACGAGCGTATTAAGTATCCTAGTTATTGTACTACTTAACAATAATAGAGATAGAGAGAGAGAGACATGTCGTGTGCCTTCAAACCAGCAACTCTCAATAAATATATATTATACTGTAATATTAGTTTCTTATAGTACTTAACATGGCATCGTCATGTACAGAGGTTTAAAAGAGCTTTCATAATTTTTTTTAGCTTGCAAGGAACACTAAACCCACTCTGTCTCTCTCACTCGCTGTGGAGATTACAAACTCATAGGATCCAAAGACTACGTTGTAGTTTTGTGGAACACACTCACACACACACTATGTGTGGAAAATTTAGTATTATTTCAAGTAAAAGGACTTTAGTTTACTTACGTTTAATGAATGTCAACAGAAACACTTGAAGAGTACGAGGAGTACAATGTACACATTGTACGGATTCTGTTTACCGTGTAAAATTTTTATACGTGTTTTATACCTTGATTATGTTTCGGTCATCTCGTCAAGAAAAACTAGCTCTTTTCGAAACGTCTCTAGCTCCCTTTCAAATATTATATGCATACAATAGGTAATCACGACATTTTTCGTCAACATTTGCTCAACAATTTTAAACCGACATTATTGGGTGGGATACCAGACGAAAATATGATTATCATACAGCCATTCACGTAGTCGATAATTTCCATCCACAACCCATTTGCATTGAAAAACACGCAGAGTTTTTTAAAAATCCAACTGTGTATTATTTAATTTGGTTGAATGTATGAAAGCAGTTATATTTTTGTAATTGCAACAATTATTATGTTCAGCATGATTTGACAAGGTAAACACACATCTGATTTTTTTATCTCGTCCTACAGTGTCCTCTGAAGGTCATGATTGCCATGTAATACGTGTTTTCCTCATCTGTCTATAGCGACTACAACTGTATTTATATGTCCATTATATAATATTTTCCGAATCTGAAAAAGAAACCAGGTAAAAATCTTCGGTGATCCTCGTCACTCGGTGGAGGACGCTTACAATTAGTTATTATATATTTATGACTATTCTTGTGTATAAATTGTATGCAAACGTTTTGTGTGATGTTTTTTCCAAAAAAGAAAACCATTCACATGTCACAATTTGAAGATTGTCGTGATTAAATTTCTACAAAGTTTCCTCCCTCTCTTACTTCACTGTAGTTCTCACAATCAGTTCCTGTGTCGTTTTCTTCTACAGACTTAGGCAGTATAGCGAACATTTTTGTGTGTGCGACGACCACGACACACTTCGGGGTTGAATGATTTTTTAGGTTAGACTGGCAAATTGCTTCTCTGTATTTGTTTCGCCGTTTTTTTTGCACCCAACTCTGCTGTTGTCCCTTAAACAAGAGTGAATCCGTGATTATGGGGAAAGAAGGGTGCATTTCTGACTCGGGGATCGTTGGGAAAGACCCAAGTCCAGCCATTTCATTTGTTAAAGCAAATGTAAAGAATTAATCATTTCGCTCGAGCCTTATTTCCACATCATAAAAACGGCTGATCCCCGGGTCAACGTTGGCGAAACAGCAATTTTCAGCTCCGCAATAAATTTAATGGTCCTTTTTGTTTCGTAGCGTTCAAAGTTTGGATTCCAGTCGGAAAGAGGGAAGCACGGCGAACCTTTTTTTCTATTTCTTTTTGTTCAAGCATTCAAACAGAGGAATCCTTACTTTTACATAAAGTTAGTGTTCGCACACAAATACCGTTTTAATCACTGTTACTCTGATTACTTTGTAATTAGCTTTGATAGTGTTGTTTTCAGTGAGCACCACCAATTGATTGTTAGGATGTGACACAAGAACACCTGGGGCTCATGGCATTTTGCAAGTCATCCCAACATTCAACATGTCGTTACCCATGTGTCTCAGCAGAAAAGCGGGAGAAGAACTCTTAAGGTACACATAGCCTCCTTAAAATTAGCATGAGTAGTTGTTTTACCCTTACTTAAAACACACACAACCCTCTGCAGTTTTTTTACACTAAACTGCTCATTACTGTAAAGAAAACATTATTTGTAACGAGTGAAAACACTTATGCATAATGTATATATGCTAATTTTGCGCCTTAAAAGAGAAGGAGTCTTTACAATAAAAATTTCATACTTTCCAACAACCTGTCATTATAATATAGTTAACAGTTAAAAATGGATAAACGGTCCATAAACGTAATTTACACGTAGAGTCTCTTACACCGATATAACATGTAAACTTGTGAATATACTTCAAATATAGTTTATACATTCATATATTTTCTTTTGTTCCTAAGGTAATGTTGTATAGTCAATAGATTCGATGATTGCAAAAACTAGATCAATGTGCTTCCCGGAACGTCTCCCTCCGAGAAGACACATGACCAAAAAACCTTATGGCTTTGTAAATTTATTATTATTTTTCAGTTTAGTCAGTCGTCGCTCTTTAAAGAGACGTTTGTGTGTGTGGGCTCATCAATGGCTTAATCATGTTTTAAAAAATCCATTTTTTTTCTTTTGGTACAAACTACAGACCAGTTTTTTGTGAAACTCATATTTTTTCTCGCTATCTAAATTTGTTTCGCGTATACATTTTTTCTTTGTCAAGAGTACAAATGTTTTCTACAACCAAAAAATATACCAAAGTGAGTAATACGTCTGCTTACACACACAACAAACCTCGTAATGTCTCTCTGTCGCGAGAGACCAACCCTGAAATTGACTGAGTAGACATCATATCGTGTTCAGTCTCGTGAAACGTTCTTGGATGAGGAACACTCACGACGAGAGACGAGCTTGAGGTGACGAATTGTAAATGATGTTGTAACTATTTGTAAAGTGATAACTTAACTGTAATGATTCTCTTAATACCGTGTCCAATGACAAAATACAGAACTAGTGTGAACCTCGTTGTTGATTCAATATTTATTTGTAGTATTTTACTATCACTCACATCACCAGTACACATTTAGGTATCTTAAGACGGGCGAACGATGGTCGACAACAGTTTTTTTTCTTACTTTTTTACGCATACACACACTCTGTCTCGCTGGCTTTTGATCACAATCAATCGAACTACCGTCATCTCCGTTATTCCAAGACCTGCCCTAGTTTAACGGGAAACGACATTTAACCATTTGAAAACTGTCAACAGTAAAAATGTAGATCTATTGTGTTAACTTCTCCGTATCAATAGCACCTCTCAACCACTTTTGTGGTTACTAAAAAGTAGAGGGACTAATAGAACCCTTTCCTTTAACTTTAAAGCATTTTAATGGATTGTATTCGTAAGTGTAGTTGTACTCATATCACCTTTTAAAATTAGACATACTCTCCTTGTTAAAAAAATCTTCATATCTACCAATTCTGGGAGTGGCGTCATTAAAGAGTCTCATTTTCTGATGTTAGCAGTGAAAGTCCGTCTTCTAAGAGAATATTTCAAGTTTTTATTAAAAAGTCAATAAAAAATCTCGCAACACTTAGCGTATCCCAGTATTCGCCTGTCTCTCTCCCATGCCCAACTCAATTCCAACACATAAAACACTAGTAAGCATACCGACACGTGATTTAATGAATCGCCAGGCTCACAGCATATTATGACGGAAGTCTCTCACATCACACTGACATCGAAAGGCGCACGAGGCACGTACCTACACCTCACCCAAATAAAAAAAAATCACGTCGATTGTACCGGGAACATGACGGCTCCTCAACAGGAGCTCAGAAGCTCGAGAAAGCCACACCGGTTGTTCCCCATTACACAATTTCAATCATTATTTCGCTGTGTACACCACAACAAAGATGATCGAGTGAATTTGGATTTTTTTTCTCGTACAAAATAGGCGCATCCTTGACACTTTCTTACGGCGAAGGGAAAAAGACTCTGTGCGGGAAGCACAGAATATCAGAAGGAGGGAAATGATATGTGTGTGCACAGGAGAAGTAATTGGCAACACAATGGGTTATCTAACCGTATGCTATGTTTTCTTTTCCTCCCTCCGATTGCTTTCCCTTGTCGTCGTGTGTTTTTTGAGTCGGTTACCTCAGAGTAGACCACACGGCTCAGCCACTAATGCCTCTCCTTTGACAAGACGCACCCTCTCCAAGTCTTTTTGTTGTGAGTCACCATCACTTTCTCCGTGCCTTTCTCGTTTCAACAAGGTCTCCAGAATTTTAATACAATACTCCCTAGGTGCTCCACTTTCCCTCCGAGCCAACCCTCTCAACTATGAAATTTGACATGTTTCATTTGCCCAATCATACATCAGCGTAGGACGCACTCTAGAGATCCTCGGGAGGCGTGTTCAAGGTTCCCCTGGACTTTCTCTGCTTCATCAATAAATGGTGTGGAACACCTTGAGACAATTTTCTTCAAGAAGGTTGCTGACCTGTGCGGATGCCAAGAGGGGAAACGTGCATTTTAGTAGGGACACTCTTGAGTCGTCTAAAATTAGCTCCGGTCTGCAAATCTATACGTACATGGGTCCTTACTATAACTGAATTCGTGTCTGTGGAGGAAGAGAGTGTCAAGCCAGATTTGCGTCAAACAGACCTCAACAACCTAACAAATTTTCCTCTGTAATGCTCTTGAGAGACAAGAGTAAGCTCAAGAGATTAGAGCGCATATGCAAAACATCATCGCGCTCTCCATGTCTTGTCCTGTTTTTCTCCGTTTCCCTCTCTATCTCTCTATCTCGTGGTGTAAATTTTGCTCGAGGAAGAGTCTCTCTCTCAGCTTGACGTAATTTGTTAATTATCACAGACAGTGGAAAACACCAGAGTGCCTTTTAGTTGCTACGATGCCACTTAAAAGTCAAGCGGTGAAAAGGAGAGAGACACCGAGAGTCAGGGAGAGAAAGAGAGAAAAAACAATTACGTCAAATGGGCTCATTAATAGAATTTCCGATTGTCGAATGCAACATCGTCTCATTTAAGGTCCAGGTTGGTGGTGCACTTCATTACATGAATATGTACACCGGAAAAAAGGAAAGTGAGTGAGGTCGAGTATCCGTGAGAGGGAAAGTGAAAGGAAAGTTGAACTCCAGAGTTTCACAAAATTAACTACATCAAATATCAATGAAAAGACCTTTTATTACAATTGGCAGAGGTTTTTCAATTTCATGCCAAAATTAGCACGGGAATGATTTTGATTTCTACTTGAAACGGGAAATTACATCCTATTTACCACTTAAATGAGGACTTCAAAAATTAATAGAAACTACTCGTTTCACATGAAAATCCAATTCACCACGATTCGTAATGACTGGAGGAACTGAATATATTCGAGAAGCGCAGGATAAAATGAAGTAAAATGGTGTCATCCAGCACGAAGGGAGAAATTGAAATTTTGCGAGAACCGAGAGGATCTCCATCTTCACATACATCACAGCCGTTTTTTACCCCCAATGAATTCATTACCACAAGAGTGCTGCCGAGCACCGTGTGTGTGACTCGAAGGAAACATCTGTTGTGTGACAAGACAAGGAAGGAGTTTCCGCGAAAGAGGAGGAGTAGAAGGAAGTGAGTGTGAATGTGAATGAGCGAGAGAGGATGGAGAATTGGGTGGAAGAGGTGTGAAAATGTGAATGATACTTTAAGTGATGAATGACTAACTTGTTTGGGAGAACGGGTGAATTTACTCAAGTGGCTAAGTAGTTACAAAAAAGTGTGATCTTGAGACTTGCGAGAATGCACATACACCACAGAAACTAGGCGGATGGCAAGAGAAAGTTTGGAGCATAATACAGAGGGAGGGAAAATGAGAAAAAAAGTCAGTAAATCAAACTCGTCTCTGGAAACGTTTCTCTTTCCTGTGTTCATCAGCATAACAGGTAAAGATTAATGGACCGTTCTCCCTGTCAGTCTCGATATAGATGCCCTGTCAACCTTTTCTCTTTGAGAGGATCCCTGTACTCTCAATGTGCAAATGATATAGCGAAGTGAGAGCATGTGCGACTCCGTGTCTGAGAGGACGACGGTACTTTCAAAAAGTGGATCGCTGACATGTGTGCACTTTTCCTCTCTCTCACAAGGATCTCTTTTAGAGACTCCACTCTTCAGCGCGGCACTTGTGACGGAATATTTTGTAATGAAATGTGAAAAATGTGGCTCTCTCGCGAAATGTTCGCGTCACCACGATGAAGCTGGTGCATGCTGCATCCCACTTCCACTCCGGTACCTAAATGAACTTTTTTCTTCGAGGAGAAAGTCACAAAAGCTATCATCGTATGGCTTTCAGTATTATTTATTCGAGCATTTTCATACAACGACAGGAATTCTAGGAAAGGTACACGTTGGCGGGAAAGCATACGTTGGCGTGTCCCATTTTGACAAGGCACGTACTCAGCTCTTCGTGGAGAAAGTAAAGGGACAAAAAAGCGATATAAAAAAACCTGGAGTTTTCAACGAAACCAAGCTCACCATCGAATTCGTCCGCGGGGTCATCTACATAATAAATGATGCCGTTAGTCTGACAACCACGGATCCCCGAAGGCGCCCTGTGTTTAGCTTTGGCGTAGGAGGAGAGTCTCAAAGATTGTGAAATGTACACCACATTTTCAGACTCGCCGACTAAAAGGAAAGCAGAAAAAACGGCAGGATTTTGTACACAAAGGAGAGAAAGGAGGGGAAAGTCTTACGTAAAATCTGGGACTTGCAACAAGGTCAAATTCCTCGTAATTATTTCACACAGGTATTCCAGGATTACCACAACTTTCACAAGAGTGGTCGAGACACACACCAGGTTTGAGAGGGGGGAACACAAAAAAAATCTTGGGAAAACTCGCGCTTTCACTCTTCATGTTTGAACTGGGCAGGTTTCGTCGTTACTTTTTTTTAAATGGCGTGACTCTCTCGCCGAATGTATTTGCGTCTTTTTTTAAAGGTAACTCGAGCCCTCGCCTGTGGAGCCTATCGTTGTCGAAGTAAATTATAAAGGACTCGGTGAAAAGCTTGAAAGAGGCTTGAAAGGCTTGGAAAACAATGAGAGTGTGAAAAGTGCACATCTTCACACACGGATCCGTCGACACAGGAGCATAAAAATCTGAAGGGATAAAAAAAAGAGGGACACATTGCGACGACTGCAGCGTGTGGTCGTAGTTTATATAACGTCGTTGTGCACTCTGCTCAAAGAGCGATGCCTCAACACTGTGGAGCACACTGACGACATGTTTGCACACAAAACAACGAGAGGAAATAGACAGAGAAACGGAGAGCATTATCATTATTATGGCATATTACAGTCGTGACTTTCATCTGGTCCGGAGAAAGCAGAAGGTAAAACACACGAGATGGTCAAACAACAACAGACTTTCTCCTTTCTCTGGACATGTACGGTCAGGTTAGAAAGGAGGAGAGCGACGCAAATAAAATGCATTTATATAGGCATCTTTCTCGTTCGCCTTTTTTTCCTCTTCGTCTTTTTTTTGGTGTTCCACTGGAACAGTCAGCAGATGGAAACAAGTAAGGCAACAATTATTGTTTGGCTTCACGCACTACGTAAGTATACCCATAGGAAACATAAAAAAGGTTCTGTGCTCATTGCCTATATTTTCTCCCTTTTTGAGTAAAGTACTTTTCACTAAGCTTTATACTCACAAGGAGTCTCGCCTTCTCTCTCCTTTCTTTTTTATAGCACACTGGCCCAGTGTGTGCATATATGACCGCAGCGACTGGGAAAAAACTTAGCAAGTCTACAAAGATATTGACGTCAGTGACCATTCTAAAGTCACCATATTCCCTAATGGCTTTCTGTTTGAGAAAAGAAAACTGGGAGAGAGAAAGAGGAAAAGAGGGAATGAGAAGGGAAAGCGAGAGAAAGCTCTGCTTAACTGGACTTTTTCTGGAGAGAATGTGTAGTAAAAACGGAGCTCTCTTTTTCTCTTGTTCCTCTGGCTTTTCCTTCTCTCATCTGGGGGAAAATTGTAGAGACGAAATCATGTTCATAACGTGATGGTCGTTTTAATATGCCAATACAAATTCCAAAGCTGACTCTTGAATAAGGACTGCCATTTTATGGAGAAAATAGTTATGAACAACCATTAAATTTTTCTCCGCACTTTTCTCTCCGGCCTAAGCTTTTCCCATAGTTTTTTTTTCGTCCTCAAATCCACATTAGAATGAGTGCAGCAATGGGGACTAAGGCGAGGGAGAGAGGGAAAAATCCTTCATGAATATTCTGAAAAACGTGAGTCTTGTGAGGAGAGAAACAAGTGGAGTTGACAATATGACTTTATGTTTTCACAAACCACCGTTTAGGAGAGCAAAATCGAAATATAACTGGCAAGGGAAAATTAAGAAATGACCGAAAGTGAAAAAAATGGAAAAAAATATTACTTTTACTATAACAAAGAGTAAAGCAATTTTCTCCAATGAGCTGGTCATTCTTCTTACAATATAAAATTAGCCAATTAGCCTCCAGTCGTCTTGACCTACGAAAAGAACATGTGTACAGCCTGTGCTCGGGTTTAGCAAATCCTGTCAAAATGTGTTCACTCGCGTCCGACCTCAAGAGGGGGAAAAGTTGAGACAAATATTTACTGTAACGTCCAGAGAGAAAGTGATAAGTGAAAACACAAACATCTTTAAACCGTAAGCAGCGCCTGTCTCGAATATGCAAACAAAGAAGAACCCAACCACTGACGAGTGCTTTCATATCATTTGCCGTCAGGGCCTGTGTGCCACACGAGATTCAGAGTAGGAATCCGTCAACTATTGACAATCCAACGGTTTTCCCTCAAATATGTATCCACTTCAGAAAAAAAAATTCTGTGTTCTATAGGTAGCCTTCGTGGCTCCGTAACAAGCTATATTGGACGTTTGGAGCAGGACCGAAGAAGAATGCAAACTGGATCTGGAAATGGCAAAGGTGAAACTTGCACACTCCCAGGCACACGCTCAAAGTTTAAAAAAAGAATACATTGAACAAGCGTTTCCCTGAATACGGCGTTCTTCCCACTCGTGATTCTTGTGGACGTCACATTTAATATTCGCTGACTTCCTTTCGCTTTCCTGTCGATTTTTTTTAAAAATATGACGTGAACTTTGACGACTAAGAAATTATTTCTGACAGAAAGAACCAACTTTGAGAACTACACAAATCTCATAAATCCAAAGGGAACAAGACAAGCTTTTTGATACAGATTCTCAAATCTTATGATCTCCGCTCTCTGACCTTTCTTTTCAAAGATTGGCAAAAATTGTAGATAAAAACTCCTTTGTTTTCAATATACGGCGATTCTCACAGTCGAGATTCGACCACATGATCAGTCACACAAGAAACACAATAAGGAGATCCTTTTGTGTGGTAAAAAAGCATTGAAAAGTTTTCATTTTTTTGCTCATTGTCTTTATGTGAGTATAGGCACAAATCCTGATCGATCTCTGCCATGATATTCCAATATGCCTGTTTTACAATTTACTCAAGGATCAAAACTTCTGCATACTTTCTCCGTCCCTTTAACCTTTTCCTCACAAAAATGTGGACACACAGAGCATACTATTTAAAATGAAAACCACACACGCAAAAAACAGGATTTTCAGGAAACGTCAACGTCCTCCTGACGTGCACCCAGTTTTTGGAAAAAAGGAACGACAAAAAAAAGCGCTGAAAACTTGAAGTAAATAGCGGAGAGATGGAGAAAGAGAGGGAAAATTGTTAGTTTCTTCAAAAGCTCACATTCCTTTCTTGGAAGAAGATAAATATTCAACGGAGTTGTCCCAGGCTCCGTTTTGGGATACTTTCATCTCCCCCGTCTTTCCTCACAGGGCTCCTTTGCATTTGGCAAATGTAATTCAAGGAATGTTTCCAACAGGGGCCATCCGGTAAACAGAGAAAGTGAAAACTTCAGAAATCTCTCTCTGGCTTCTCAGTCGGAGAGAAAAAGAATCAAAGCAAGTATATTTATATGTTCTCCTTGTTTTTCTCTGCGCTTTTTTCTCTCTATATTTTCAGAAAAAAGGTAGTGTGTGGCGAGAGCAAATGGAAAGTATACAAAGAATGCTTTTGTTGTGCTGGGAAAACCGGAGAAACCATGAAAACTCACTGGGGTAGAAAAAGAGGGCAAGGGAAAGATATAATATGAGTCACATGCTTCAATTCTGAACCTCGTGTGGGTGAGCCCGTCTTTTTCAAATGATTCATAAAGTAATCGAGCAAAGAGGCTGGAAACCTGTAGTCTTCTCCTTCTTTCTCACTTTGCCTCTACTGAAACCCATGTCCCAATAAAAGGGTAACTATGATCTCTCTCCGTCTTCAAAATGGGATCACATATATTTGTGACCGTTAACGTCGCCACTTTTTACAATCAAGGGCATATATATCCATTTTGGATGTGGGATGATTTCAAAGAGAGAGAGAAAGATAGAAAAAAGAGGAGAAAGGATTGGCACGATGTAATTCTTTCCACCTCTTCTTTCTTTCTCTCACTGACTCTCTAAAAATCCCTTCCTGTCTTTACGCCTCTAGTTTTCTCAATCTGGTCAGATTTCCTTTTTCTCGAGAATCTCCCCACAACACACAAACTCGTGCTCACTCACGGGTCACTAGAAGCCAATAACTTGCTTTTGAAGAAATAAAAAATTGTGTCTCTCTCCGTGTGTGTGGATGGAGTTGAGAATAATACCTCAGAGAATCCATTTCCTCTTTTTTACACACAAACCACACTCGTACGTTTTTTTTATCGACATCATTACTCCGTAAGCGAAGTACGAAAAGCACGAGAGGCAGATCTAGTGTGATATATTTGCAACCGGATAGGCGGATGATACACCTTTCAATTACACTGTCAAAAAACCTTTCTCTCCATTCACAAGAAGAAATCTTTTTTGTCCTTCTTTCTTCGTGATAAGCCTCAGTCATCCCTGCGGTGAACTTGAGGGTTTCCCACAAAAACCCTTTTACAAAAACAAAACAGATCGACTCTTTTTTGCGGGGACGTCCCATTAAAAACAAATTTTCAACCAAACTTTCTCTTTTGCATATGTATGCGCTCCGAGGCCTCCCCACTATCTCACTGCAGAAACGTATCCCATTTAATAATCAGGAAAGAGGAAAAGTTAATGTTTTTTGTTTTAAACTACCCTTCAGGGAGTACATATGCAAAACGAAAGGGACACGGGGACGAACGGGAAAAATGGGCGTTTTTTTCTTCTTCTCCTTTCTCCCTTGCTTTGGAAACAACCTCAGGACAATAGCTACAAGTGAACCACACATTAATCGCTGTCTTGCACTGTAGGGATTCATTTTTCCACTCCACCGTTCTACTTCCTCTCACTATCGTTTTTATCTCTCTGCAAGACGTCCCCCTTTTCTCAGCTTTCCCTGATGTATAATTCCCAGCCAGGAGAAAATATTTCCTCTCCGCCGTCCCTTTCTCTTGCTCCCTCCATATCTTTTTCAAACCGCGAGTTTTTCTCTTATCGTTCTCTAACCACCTCTCCACAGCCAACATATTAAATAAGGGGAAGAAAAAGTTGGAAGCCCTTGTTGTTCTCCCTCTTTTCTTCCTCCTCCAAATTTTCCACAGGTACGAGGAGCGCTCTCAGAAATAGAACAAGTTTATGCGAGAGGCTCGTCATGCCAGAAGTTGCACAAAAAAATCTGTTTGTATCTCTTTCTCGCTATTACAAGGATCAAGATCAAACACTGAGAAGAGAGAAGACGTCGAGAAAGGGAACAACGCCGACAAAGTTTATAGACAAGGAGGACGACGGATTAGCAAAAAAAGACGGCAGGCCCTGTATTTCTCGCTTTCTTTAATTAGTGCAAGCCCGCTTCACAGAAAGATCAGTCGGGATTTTCCCCTCAAGTTTTTCTAAAATACGCCTGAAAAATACGGGAAAAAACTTTATTTAGCCACACATGGAGCGGGTGACGAGAGACAGAGAGATTTTTTTTTCTCGCAGAAGTGAGTGGTGTGTGTAAGCACATTTTGAAATTTGAGTAATATACCAGGTGGATGTGTGTGTATTCCCTTAAAACTCGAAACATAAAAGATGTGAAGAGAAAATCCTGTTTTTAGGGGAACACTCTAGGAAAATCAGTTGAAAGTAGAAGCACCCAGAAAAAAATGAGCTCACCGTCTTTACCCAACAAATAAAGGTATTTTCTCCAAAAGGGAAAACGGAAGGAGCGAGACTCAAGGTTGAAATTATGTACACATTCATCAACGCCATCACCAGTTTTCTCTCTGCCTTCATAATCTTGTAGTTTTCCCTCTGCTTTCTCTCGCTCTCTCTCTCGCTCTCTCTTCTTATCGTGAAGAGTAGCAAGTTCTGGAGAACGACCACAGGAGAGGAGCAGGCCTACTTTGGAAATCCGAGCAGGACTCTTCTCCTTCATAAATCCAAGGGGCGCAAGAGCCTTGAGCACGAGAACGAAGTGAACATACAAATAATAAAATCATGGAGATCCTCACAAACACATGCATTCATACGTGGAGGCCTACATCCATCTCTCAGAGTGTAGTGAACCCTTTGGAGAAAGGGATCATTTTATTTTTGTGTTCTCCGCACCGCGCACGCTGCCTGTATACAAATTTATCGCTTCGACAAGAATATAAAAACAAAAAATAAATCTGTCAGAAAATCCGGCTCCAGTCATTTTCTCTTTTTTGCATCTTATCCCTCTCTCACTCCATCTCCGTGTATACACAAGAAAAAAGGATGATAACCCATATTTTGGAGGGATAAGCGCGGAAACTCACACGCAAACAGGGAGAGAATCGAGCAAAACTCAATAGGAGCAAGTGAGTGAGTGCGAGAGAGAAACAGCTATTTATTATATTTTTTTGAATAATACTCGTTGTGCTGCCAACCAGAACAAAACCAAAAGGGAGCAAGAGGAGGATGAAGGGCACGGGGAGAAAGTACATATAAAAGAAAGTGTGTGAGAGAGAGGGCACTTCATCTTACCATTTTTCCCTTTCACAAAACCATCTGTGTTCTGCGAAGAAAAAGAAAAGATTTCCCCTTTTTATGGTCAGCAGCTGCCATGTTCGAAGAGGGAAAACAGTGATTTTGTCTTCTTGTTTTTTTTTGTTGGCAACAAATGCAATGTAAATTTCAAAATGAGAGAGAGAGAACAACGAATGGTGGCCTATGTGTGTGTATGTGCCCATTATTGCTTTCCAGCTTGAAATATTTTCAGGACATGGAGGAAAAAAGAAAGGCAATTTTCACAGTCCAATAAGCAGAGAGTATCGTCAGCAGTGAAAAAGGGGCATTCATATTAGGAAAATCGCAGTTTAAAAAATACTCCATGCATACTCTCGCAAATATGTTGTACATCCTTCCACCCACAGGGTTGTACAGCTGCAAGCCAATTTACGTCAGTCATCCAGGTTATATGGGAATCAGTGAAGATGGAAATCCGGTGCTCGCACAGATATCAGTATAAATATACACAAACCTAGGGAGGACGAGAGGAGGCATGCATACAGCGTCTCTAGTTGCAGATTCCCTACATTTTGCGAGTTGAAAATGGTTCATTTCTCTCTCAGCTTTCTCCAGCGCCTTCTCTTTGTTATATGAAAAGAGAGAAAGTGACAGAATGTCTAATTTCATAGGAAACAACGGCGAGTTGGGTGGTCCACATAGAGAGGAGAGAGAGGGAGAGAGAGATTAAAACCGCAATGTAATCGAAACACGAAGCTGTGAAGTGAACGATGAAAGAAAATATTTAACAGGATGTCAATTACTGTCAATGCAAAAAGCAGTCGCAAGAGAAAGTAACCTTTTATTCCTCCATCTCTCTGCTTGAAACTATGAAAATTCTATTTGAAAATGTGGATTCAGAGTGAAGGGAGGAGGAATGCCAACCATTACAAACAATTCCCGTTTGGGATTTCCTCGCATGCAGATTATTACTCTGGAAGGTATGTACGGTAAAAAAAATCGGAGAACCAGGGTTCCTACAAAAACTTTCGAGGCTGCTACAAAGTTTGGGAGAGGGAAACCCTGGAAAAGAACCACAAACATGACGGACTCCCTTTGAAATATACGAGCAGAGGTGGACTCCGTTGTAGTTATTTATTAATCGAACTAAATATGAGGAACTCGACTCTCGTGTACCTTTTTTTTCTCTTGTTTCACTTCACTACACTCTCCACTTGAATTGGACACTCCACGCCAGAATAAAATTTCCTCAATACTCTCTATTTCTCACTCTCACGTTTGCTCGAAAAAAAATAATGTTGTTATCTTTTTTATGGCATTTCGCAAGCCTCTCTCTTCCACGATAAATTAGCAAGATAAACAAAACGAACAAAGTTGGCTCATTTTTACAGATAGTGATGGTGATTCATTCATCATATTATGCTAATATCCTTGAAACATAATATTCATTTCATGCACAAAAGTGAACAGCCATCCTTTCCCAAAAATGTAGTTCTTCTTCGTGCAGAGAGTCGGAGTAGAAAGCCTTAATTGACTTTGAGTGAAGATGGCAGGCTCTGACAGAAAAAAGTTGCATTGCAAACGAGAAGACAAGGAAGAAAAGTTTGACACTAATGAGAACAAATAATATGCTGTGAAAAACACGGGTTCTCCTAAAGAAGATACCTCTCAAGTTCAGAGAAAGAAATTAGAGAGAGCAAGTGAAAGAGAAAAAAGTTGATATTGAAAAACGATATTAAAATTGACCCCGAAGGAGTTTCTGCAGTATTGACCCGGATTTCGGAGTGATTCCCCTTTTGTTCCAAAAGAAGGCTGTTGGAGAAAAGAATAAATACAGAAAAAAAACGTCAGATTTCCAGACAAGGGAGAAAGGCCTTGAAGTCTTATGAAGGGAGAAAGATGGATAGACGGAAATGTCAAGATGAATGAAGGGCTGGCTATAATCTGAAACTTTTTAAAAGGGCGCGGCACGAGGAAAATAATCTGTATAGAATAGCCACATGCTCTCTCTTTCGAAAGACAAAAAGGCGGAGAGCTTTTACCACTTCAAAAGCCGTACTACAGTTGAGTCAAAAGCCTTTGATGGAGGGCCTCTCACTCCCAGTTGAAAAATTATATTCTCGCCATGAAATGAATGTGTTTTTCTTCCGACCTATGCCACATAGCTGCAGCCGCTGCAAAGGTTACAAGAAAACAAAGCCTTGGAGGTACGTACATTAACGTTAAAGTGCTCTCATGGATATAGATGAACTTTCATTTTGACAAAGGGACAAAGTGCATAAGAGTCATCATACTCGGATTTTAACGTGATGACGTTAAATTAAATTTGTGTCGACGTCATACCAATATTGTACAATGATTCAGAGAAATATACACGCAGTCCTGTATTCAATAGTTTTGATGATACCTTGAGCTCCAAATTCAAAATCCCTTATAATCTCGACACTTGACTTCTTTCCAAACAAGAGAAAGAGAGAGAAAAAAAAACTTCAGTTTACTCGAGACAGTCGGACATACCACTGTTTCATTTCCAACATGGAACGACGCCATTTAATCATATCAAGCAAAGGGACCGGAAAAAGAAGGGAGGGAGTACGTAAAAATGTCAATAATTTACCACACCAAACGAAGCGAAGGGTAGAGTCAACCAGTCATTTCTCAGGATAAACACAGAACGCCCCCTTTCCATTCTATAATTTTTTAGTCGAAAAAATTTCTCTAAACTACAGGAGCAGCAGAGGATAGGGAGGTCACAAAGAACAAAAACTACAGAGTAGCTAAAGTCATCAAGTATTATGACTACAAAGGTACAATCAAAAACACAGGTTCTTGATTTACGATACCCTTTCTCTCTTCGCTCTTTGTGAGTCGTACTATTTTTTCAGAAGTGGAATGCTATTGACTCCTTTTGACTGGTTAACACAGAGAAACAGAGATTTGCTCCGCGTTTTCCACCACCAGTGGATGAACATCGGTTTGTGTGTTTTCCAATATCCCATTCTTCCTCTCATTCCCCCATATTTGATTCTTTGAAAGTCGACCAAGTTTTTTTCCCCTGATTATTATGAGCACAACAAGCTTCATGAGATATAAAGACTTTGAAGAGAAAGTAGAACGTCTCTCTCGTATGTTTTTGGTCTGTTGATGAAATTGAGCTCTTCGCTCGAGTCCATCTTATCCCATTCTGTATTATCTCTCTCTCTTTCTGTACTTTTGGAATTTCCATGCGCCTTTCTCCCCTTTCTCTTTCTCACACAATCCCCATTTTTCTTCTCTCCCGTTTCTATATTGTACTCATAATTGTACAATATCTGAGTCTGGCAGATGATGAAAGCAAACTCGCACAAACAAAAATGTATATGCAAGATGTATACAAGCATAATGTGGAGAATATGCGAAAAAAGAGAAAAGAATGGAATCACTTTTTCCCAAGTCTGAGGCTTTGCAAAATTCAGTCTTTCCCCCTAGCCCTGCTTTTGATGGCGTATGGCGACGAGGGAAAGCCAGGCATGAAAAGGGAAAGGAGAGACCTCCTTGTTTCTCTTATGTATGGAGGCAGTGAGCATTACCTTAGTTATTTGGAGGGCAAGCACACAAAAACTCAGGATGCCTAGTGCCTTCCCGTCGAAGTTGGAATGTGTTTTCAGGATAAAGGGAGAAGGGGAAAAAATGCTGAAAAACTATCCAGTGGAGCGAGTCAAATACGGTTTTAGAGCTTTCCTTTCGTTCATTCGATAAAGTTGAGATGATAATGGTAACTAACGGTGCTACACGTTGTCTCTGCTTTTCCTCTGTGGCTGAACGAGAAAGTGATACACTGGGCTTTCCTACAAACGCAGGTTGGCCTTGTTGTAAAGGCACAAACAGAATATTATTTTTGATTCCTTTAAAAAAACAAGTACACAAAGTACGAGATGAGAAGTCTTGAAAAGGAATTGGACAAGAATTACAGACGGTGTGTGCGTACACCCACAGGAAGTTTTTGAAACAGCGTTTGCACATTGTCTCACTGTCATCTTCCCCTATAATCGCAGCACTACTTCCTCCATTACCAACATGCCTGTTTTTCGGAGGAAGAAAAATCAAGTATTTGATACCGGATTTGTCTTACCGTTACTTTCCCTACAAGAAGGGAAGGGGAAGAAAAAAGAGGACAGTTAGTAAACAAGGATATTGTTATTTGTGTAGGTAACTAACAATAAGTAAACAGATCAGGGAACCACGAGAGACTCATACTTTCTCCGTCCCTTTCAATCGCTTTTTTCCCCTTGGCCTCAGCCCGCTTTAACAGGGAGAAGGAAACTTTTTCGGTCGACCAGTCAAGGATCTACGGAGAGACAATGTAGTCACTCTCATTCCCATCTGGCATCTGGGGAAAAATTACGAACGAGAGGAAATCAGCCGTGAAATCATTATTTACTTTTTGCCACACACACATTTCCCCACGAAACAAGAAACCTATTATTTGCCGTCTTGTCGACAGAGAACTGGGCCGTCGTTTCCGTCATATCCTCGTCAAGCATTAAGAACTTTTACAAGAAAAATCGGAGCCGCGCACCCGCCAACGGGAGACCTGGGAGAAAGTGGGCGACACAACAAACCACCACCACGATCACCACCACCTCCATTTTCTCAGCGTCGTGTTCGCATGTGTGCCTGACAAGGAAACGGATATTGTGGTGGTGGAATGCCTTACTCCACCGGGCTACTTGTGATATGCCGATGCAACCAATATCGTTTTGGGGGAAGCCACCACTCAATATTTCTCTCGAATGACAGAGGAAAAAAGTGTATGCGTGCAAAAAAAAACTTTCTCCGAGAGCCCTTCCCTTTTCTCCTTTGCCCAGAGAATCTGAGCGGAGAACCACTTCTGTTTTGCGTTGTACTTCACCCACTTTACTCCGACCGAGTTTCTCTTTCTCTCTTTTAACATTTAATTTAAATGCATTTCAACTATCGACATTTAGCCAATAAATTATTCAGAAAAGAAAAGTTCTCTCACACACATTCTCTCCCTCTTTCTCCGCTTTCCCTATTTGAATTTTTGCGTCTGCCCCCTCCTCTCGAAAGGAAAGTTGTGTTTGTGTGTGTGGTGTATGTCAATTTGTAAATTTAAAGTAAGTTTTTCCCCACTTCCGACATAAAAACGGGAAAGTCGAACCAAACTTTAATTTTTGTGGCTTTTTAGGAAATCTCTCTCTCTCATCCCTACAAAAATATCTAAACAACTTTTTTTTAACTCTCTACACTTTCTCCACTCTAAGTAGCTTTTTCTTCACAGTTTGAGAAAAGAGGTGGAAAAAATAGTAAAAAAACTTGAAAACTTGGTCATAAAACAGTTTTCGAGACTGTACATTAGACCAGTGGGTACACATTAAAAGATAAATTTGACAGTTATCTAATTCAATATATTCCTCTCACTGATACTACACAAAACGATGGAGTAAAGAAGGGAATTTCCGTCAGTCTCTTGCGACACGCCTACTGACTCAAATAAGAGAAAATGCTGAGTACACAAGCGATGCTGTTGCTGGTTAGATTTGCTTATGGGACGACGACTTTATGTATCTAACAGAAAAAAGAAGGACCAGGAAAAAAAAATCTAACATTTTTCTGCTGTTCTTATTGTGCAAAAACAGGAAGACGATACGGCGATGATAACAGAGGAGCCTACGCGTTGCCTACTTGTCTCAAGTGTGTGTAACGTTATCTGGGGTACGAGAGGTTTTTGGATTCAACTTTGGTATAATTCGGAGTTTGCTGTTTTCCTGGAAAAGCTCAATCAACTGAAAACAACCACTTTGATGATCGACTAAGCGACTTTCGTTGATACTCCCTCTGCCTTAAATTGGAGTTGCCACATCAAATATTCAAGCTCGTGATACACACACATTGAGAATGTGCAGAGAAAGATATAAAATGGAGAAAACTTCCAGAAAGTGAGGTACATAATATGAGCCAAACTCCCTTGCAAAATGGGTATATATGCTTATTTTCTGGGAGACAAGTCCGTGTGGATCTCTCGACAAAGAACTTGGTTCTCCTTTTTTGCAAACCTGAACCACGCACACATACCATTGCCAGGGAGGAGGAAAAAGTGTTTACGTAGGGGTTTTTCGTCGTCTCCATATCTGATTCTCTCTTGCCTTAAAAGCTCATCGAATGACTTGTATGATGATGACTAGCAACTTTATATTCCACAAGAGAGACACACACACATTACAGCTTCTCTTTAAAATAGGTACTTTTTCCTTCACATCCCTCGCCTCTCTCTGCATTTTTATGTCGGTATCATTTTTTCCAGGGATGCATAGCAATTTGAAGAGTCTATTTCAACTCGGAATATTTACTTGTTTGTCAATATGCTTGGGATTTGCAGGGATCGGTTTGTTGAGTACGAGCACATCACTTACAGATGGCTGATGAGACGGAAAAAGAGAGAGCGGCGCTAGGGACAACCTCGTGGTGGCTTAAGTTCTTCGCTTTCCCTTGTTCTTCTGTGTGCGCACGTGTGAGTCTAGCGTGTATTCGAGTCTAGACTTTCTAATATGGGGTAGCGCAAATGATACTTGTTAATCCCTGGAAAAACACCTGCGACACGAGTGACATGCAACTCATACGTGCCACAGGGTTAGATTAAAATTAAACTACAATCCCATGAAAAATATGGGTCACGTTTGCATATCCTCGCTGAACTCATTGTTAACCACTTGAGCCCTCAAGAGGAGCGAGAAGGAGAGACACTCGTGTGTACATAAAGGAAATTATAAAGTTGTTCTGAGACTCAAGGTTTCCTCGTTGTCAGGCGCACGTGTGCCTTCAATGACTTCGCGACGTCTTTACTCCAAATATTCAAACTCGATCGAACGCCTCTTGCCAATGGAGTCCCATGAAGAGAGAAGTCTGAAGGCTGGCGAATTTTTAAAAGTGGTAACTGCTCTCAAAGGAGTATACATATAACATTATTTGCCGCGAATAAGTTGGAGAAGACTCCTCCAAAATTACCAGAGTGCATCATTAAATTTTCCTTTAGTCCGCTTAAATTTCCCCATATCCGGCCCAAATTCATTTCCACCGCGCTGGTGACATTAAAGATTTTCACATTTCCTCCACAAACGCTTCCGATATCCGCTCATGCACAGATACTCAAACGCTCACCAATCTTTTCCCTCCGAAATACATTTTGTACACTTCTCGTTTAATCCTCATGTCACGTAGTTGACTCTACTGAGAGAACGGGAGAGAGAGAAAAAAAACGAGCCACATCCGATGGACGTGTCTATCAGATGGGCAAAAGATTATCGTAATGTCACTCGGAGCCGCATCACCCATACATATACATGGAGGGAAAGAGGGTTACTCTATTATCGGGAGATTAAATTTAATTCGATCCAGGAAACTCTTGTGTCCTCCTCCCGCCTTCTCTGTCTTCAGCTCTTTCTTGGGAGAAAAGGGTGGTTGGGGAACGCTCGCAAAAAACGACCACTTACAACATAAAGACATTAGCGAGCCCAGAACGAGAGACACAAACTTTTCTCCTATTTACTTAAAACGTGTAAAACGCGCGGTAATATCCCAACCCTTTTCTTGGAATTGACCTTTGCCATTAATTTTGGCGAGGAATATGGGAACATACAGAATTCGGGATGGGTCCTCATGGAAAAAAGAGAAATTCTCCTCGGGGAAGTAACTCGGGGAGTACGTCTCCAAATCGCTGTCATAAAAAACGCTCTCACTAGTTCTGATCTGCTTACTTACGCATGCATAGAGATTGTAGATGAAGCGTTCAAAACATCTTTCTCTCTCCAGAAAATGGGTTGCGATCACCCAAATTTGAGCCACGTAGGCATACAAACACACGACCACACAAAAAGAACAGTCTCTGAGTGAGGGAAACAAAACAGAGAGAGTGAAACGCGCAATTAATTTTTTCCCAGGCACTTCATCAACTGGAGAGTGGGTGAGTGCACACAAAAGATTTGATTTAAAATAAATAGGATGATGAACGGTAATGAGTGCACATGGTCTCCACCAACTCCGAGTTTTACGGTTGAGTGCACATTAATTCTGGTATATGAATAAATACGCATTCTCTCTCTTGTCCATTCTCGTCGAGTGTATGACTCTTACCCCCTCCCCTCATTTCACTAACAATTTTCCAACGAAATGTTACATACTGTCTGGGCACTCACGTCCTATCTTCGGGTGCGGTTGGAAAGCATATTATTATTCAATACATAAATAATTCTGTGTGTGAGAGTAACGTCATTTTGATAGACGAATCAAAAGTAATACGGAAGAGTTGTGAAGTGCTGAAATGACTACATCAAGTGGTCCTAAAGCGAAACGCTTCTTCTTTTAACTGGACTGTTGAGCGTGCTTAATATCGTACGATTGCAAACCAAAATAAAGATGACTGTTCACGATGATGGCTGAGCATCGGAAAAAATAAAAACATGAAAATGGCAGAATTATGCAAGTGCACAGCGTAGCATTTAAACAACAATATTTTGTGTTGTCTGACACAAAATAGAGTAAAAAAACTCTCTTCTCCAGGAATGAGCTGAGTACTCCCACTCCGAACTATTTCAATTTTGTTGGGAGGTCACCACCAATAATTTGCACTCTCTTTTCAACCAATCCCTGAATTCATTGCAGAGAAAAATGTCCTCCCAATATTTTCTAGGCGGCCACCATATTTCCATATAAAATATGCGGATCCGCGGGAAATAGATAATTTCCGAGGAGAAACACTTATCGCGACACATCATCCATTTTGGAAAAGTGGTGCGAAAATGGAAAACACATGGATTTATGACATTTTTCCGGAGAAAAGTCGAAGTGACGTTGAAAGGAAAAAGGGCATTTACATCGGACTTCACTCTGTTGCTCTGTGAGCCAGCATCATTAGCGGTTGTGAAAAATATGAGATTTTTTTAGAGAGAAAAATTTCTTTTTTACGGATTGCCACAATTTTCCTCCGCTTCCGTACATTCGCGCGTACGACTACGGTGAAACTCAAATGATTGTCATGGTCACTCCTGAAATGCTAAAAAAAAGGCAGGCGATTTTGGAAAAAAGTGCAGAATCCACACGTTTCTCTGTTGATACGCGTCCATCTTCATCTTTATAGAAATGAATATATACACTCAGCGAGACGTGAAGCAGAGAGAAAGGAGTAAAATTATGTTGGCTCAAAGTAATAGCGACTAGGAGAGAGAGAGCTTTTTTTACAGGAAACATATGATGCCCTCACATTTTCCTCCCCTCAGCCTGGACTACATCCTCATTTGCAATGTTCTCCCAACTGTGGAATACTCCGGGAGAGAAAATGACACATTGCTCAAATCGTAAATGTATTACCCCAAATTATCTTCACTTTAAGCTTCTCTCTGACGCTAGAAGAGAGGAACAATGCTATAAGCTAAGCTGAGAGAAAGAGTTGAGCTGAGCTCATACCCCCAGCGCCGCTCATGTCAGACCGAATATACATGGAAGCAATGTAACATTTGAATACCGTATATTTTACAGGGACTGAAAGTGGCCACCAGCTTGATAAATATCCGATTGTAGTCTGGAAAGTAAAGGAAGCAATTCAAAACATGTGCGTACGCTTTGCTCGGTGTGTAAAGAGAGAAGAGAATTTGGAAAATAGCTGAAATACAGGAAGCCCATCTGGGAAGCTCGGAGCTTATTTTCTTCATTTTCAAATCTCGCCACACACACACTACATGGTAGTGGTGGTGTGGTGGTGGTGCACAGTGGAAATGGTTAAGTTTTTGAAGGTTAGTTGCATAATTAATCCCTTCATAATACATGCATAGATAGTCACTGGTTGATATATGAATGAAGAGTTTCCCTTGATGTACCCTTCTCGCTAACGAACCTCATGGAGGAAATTTTAGGCATGAGAGAAACAAGCGAGAGAGTATCAGTGACGACATATATAGCTCGCCGTATCACCAAAACTCTCTGTCTTTCTCTCTGTGGAAAGTCAAAAGGAGTGACTTCTCGCGAAATATATAGTGTCCGTCGTTGTACACGATTTTCGCGAGTGAAATCCAGAGAGTGTCTGAGACTTGGAAGTTCACACGGTGAGAATGGGGCGAGTTCTGTTTCATTTTATAGTGAAAAACTGAACTCTCTCTCTCTGCCTCTCCGCTGGGAGTTGCTGTCACAGTGAAAATACGATTTATTTGTGAAAATATATTTGGTGATTTTCTGCCGAGATAGTGAGCAAACGGAGGAAACCCAGAGTGTGGGCACATTGTGGAGACTAACTGGAAGGAAAAGAGTTCCATGCTGCCGTCACAACTTTTTTTCCAAGTCTCTCTCTCTCTATCCAGCTCTCTCTCGTTTGCTCCGATGGCACACCACGGTTTCCCCGTTTTCTCTCCAGGCTGGAGAGCCGACCCCCTAAAAAATATGCTTCTGATAATACGACATTGAGAAATCTCCGGAAAGAGAAACTGGGAATTACTCAAAACTTATTTACAAGGAAAAGGGTACGTCGGCGGCGAGAAAGAGACACAGAGAGAGAGATAGATAGAGAAAGAGAGCTCTAAGCATTTTCTGAATTCATTAAACAAGGTCCGGTTGACAAAAGGCGAAAAGTAAAACAAAACCGAAAGGGAACATGTTGGTTTAACTGTGCCGTCGTGAATTTCAACTCTCTCTTTACCCTTCAGCCACCTCTCGGAGACAAGGACATAACGAAAACGCATCCATCCGCTCTCAAGCATCATCATCGTCATGAGAGAGAAAGAGATAAAATAAAAAAAATGGGATGAAAGGAAATAACTCTCAGCACTCGGGCTCATCTCGTCTTTTGTAGTAGCGGCACGACTTATGAATATTTACAACTATAATATCTGACCCCGGGTCAGCTTCTCCAGCAGAGCAGCAAGTCAGATAGAGAGAAAGTAAACGATCACCACAGGCAACGCTGAGTCCTCCTTTTCTCTCTTGGATAAAAAATATTTTTAACCATTCAACCGGAATGTATAAATAGATACTCCCATTTCCCCAGCCTACGCGAAAATGGAAAAGTGAAATTCTCCACAGACAATATTTTTCCGTGTCCAAACTCAGCCTACGTTGAGGAACGTGACAGGGCGAGGGACTGGGGGAAAGAGGGAAAAACATTGATTCATCTTGAGAGGAGCACTTTGCCTTTATTAAACCATATGTTTTAAATATAAAGTCCTTCAGCTTTCTACAGAAGGATGTACTGAGCCAAACAAAATACCAGTAGTATAAAATCAGAAGAGAAAGCAAAAAGAAAGAAATCATGTCGTTATACCATTTGGTAGAGATGTACACAATTTAAAAGAAACGCTCTGAGCGGATTTTCTCACAACGAGTTTCACTTGAGACGTTTGAATTCCAAACAAATCTCGTCGAATTTTAGCCATGCTTCCTTCCGATTTTCATCACCAATTTTTGTGCTCTCCCAAAAATCCGGGGAAAGGGAGAGGAAAACACTTATGGAGTTAATGCATGAACTTGTGTTGCGCGAGTACACACGAGTAAGCAATCAGCACATGTGTCAGGAGTAGTCAGCAAAATTACTCTGCTTTCTCCATATGGACAGAGGAGTTGCGCACATGCCCCACACAAAATAAACATATCGAGTTCATTTTCTCTCATCTCTCCCAGTGACTGTGTACATCTAAGATAAGTAGTGAGATTATCAGTGTTGATTCGGCCCAACGAGAGTCTTACAAGTTGGACTTGACTTTTCACTGGAATCGTTAATGGGCTAGCTTCTCCCTATTGCTGTCCTCCGTCTCAACTACATTTGTGCAACCTGCGTAGGACGCAGAGACGACGTTGTGAATTTGAGTGGAAACATGGAGTTTTTCAAAGACATCAAATAAAGTCTGATTTAATTTTCCGTCTCTATTTTTAGCCAGGTTTTCTAATGTTACCTACACATTTGCCGACCATGGCGAGAGAAATGTGTGTCTCCAGTTAAAAACATACAAAACCAAAGCATGTCCCCAAAACATGGAGGCACGTTGATCGCAGTCAAGTGGAAAAAGAAGTGAAACTGAGAACATGAAAAGAGGCCAGATGTTGCATGGGAAAACTGAATAATGAATGATTCCTATGTGAACAGAGCACACTGGTCGAGGGGGGAGTCACCTCTCGTTGATAACCCTGTCGAAATAAGTGGTTGAACAAATAACCACTCTCTCCTTCCCTTGGATGACAGTAGGCGTTAAGTCACAAGGAGACTCACAATGACAATTTTCACAAAAAGGACACCTCAAGGATTGAGACAGTAGTCACATAAAAAATGTTGAGGTGAACTCGCTTCACCTGCACAGAAGCGTCTTTTTTTGAAAAAAAAATTAGCGAATGCTCACTTCTAGACTCAATTCTGTTCGGAAAAAGGAGGAAAGAAAATGCAGCTCAGTTATTTCAAGTTGGACAATGGTTTTTTTTAACAACAGACTCAACTCAACGGCTTCTGAGCCAGAGAGAGAGAGACACACACACATGTTCTTATTTTTAGAGTTATACGTAAAGTAGTACACGTATGCAAATTGTCAAAGTTCTACATCGCCCACACACTCCTCTTTCTCTGTCGTACAACACGTTTTCGACATATGGCGAAAACAAAATTTTCTTATGTTTGCAATGCTAATTTTCTTCCCTGTCTTTTCTCCCTGCCTAGTTTTTTTGTCCCTTTTGTTAGAGCAAGAGGTACAAATAATATGCGAACATATTAATGTTCATGTTTTGATTCCATAGACTCACGCTGTGAGATGATGACTATGTGGATGTGCGGGACACAGAGTTTATTTTAAAAAGATCTCCCACACTTTGCGCAGACATATGTACGTGTATCTGTATTGTGTATGTTTCAAGCGACAATTGGTTATTTTCTTAAATCTGAAAACGAAAGCGTTCACAGTTTCCTCGCCACGTTTTTCGAGTAAACGAAATCTCCTCTGAGCAACAATACAACACTTGAACTATCACAAGCAGAGAAAAGACTGAACTACTCCACTTTGATTGGAATGCAATGCTACCCATATGAGAAAAAAAAGATTCTGGAGAAAGCACTTGACTTAAAAGGAAAACAAGAGAAAACTAAGGATCAGTGCAGTGGTGAAAGAAAAAAATTAATTTTTAAAAAAGATCTTTCAATTTTTTTCCAAGTCATTATCATCTTTTTTCTCTGACGAACTCTCATTCACTGCCTCATATCCCATTGTTCTCAATTCCTATCATCTTTCTCGCTCTGAGCCTGACATATTTTGTTTCGCAAAAAAAATCTCGGAGAACACAAAAAAAACTATAACGAATGGAGTTGGGCTCGAGTGAAGGAGAGAGGAATATTGATCTTTTCAACAGCATTGTTTGCAGTTGCTGTAAGCAAAACAAGAACAAAGAGTGGCTAGCTACCTACCACGAAACAACAACCCCCGATGAGTACACGAAGAGAAAATGTAGCATCCACAACATCCCTACACGTAATGATTTCCCTCTGTCGACAGAGCACAATGCGAGCGAGAGAGTGTGTGTATACACGAACGTCGTTGTGAAGAGACAAACATTCACTTTTAACGTACCTATTTTATTATGATAAATGTGTGTATGTCGAGAAGTTGTTCGATCATCTCCACCAGCAGCGCAGCAAGACAACACGTAAGGGCTCGTCGATAATGTAATAAGTATTCATCGGAAGTAACATCAAAGACGGGGAAAGAAAAACTTGACCTTCACAGCTTGATGAAATATCTGTGAAGCAACTGGAATCCCAAGTAGCTGGTTTGCTTCTTTGTGTGTGCTGATTTACAGGACTAGTTTGTAGTAACAGTAGAACTAGCAGTAGATGTACATAATATATATAGTTCTACGTAAGTTCTAAGTAAGTTCTAGTGTAGATATATGATATATATGTGTGTAGAGTTTGATTTGGTAGTGTGTGTGATGAACAGTTTTCGAAAAAGAAAGTCTTACTGGAAGAAGATGAGACAGTCCATATTTCCATGAGCTTTCAGCCATGTCATGGTAATCTGAAATTCAAACATAAATACTCTGAAACAAAATGTATCGTCATCGTATCACAACAACTAGACCAAATGTACATTTATCCAGGTTGATGCATACATATTCTTTGAAACAAAGATTGCCTCCGCGCGAGCAACCGTGAGCTACACATTTTGCAATCTACATTTTCGCAATTTCTTCAGAGACCATTTCTTGTGTACCTCTGTGTTTCGAGAGATCTCATCTTTTGACTTTAACGAATATGAGAGAGAGAGAAAAGGTTGATTACTTCATATCTGACGTGATTCAAGACACAGCTCCGAAAATTCCTACTTCTCTTCTTTTCCCTATTTTTTGCGTTCAATTTTCCACACAAGAAAAAAACTAACAGGGATTTCGAGTACGGGAGCAATTCTTGGAAAGTAAAAGACGGAGAGAAAGACCGGGTTACTTATCAAAATTGGAATTCGCCTATCGTCTCCTCCCCGTTAACCAGATGAAAAATATTTTCACTCGACTAACGAACCCCAAAAGCGCGTACAGGTAAACGTGTTCAGTCCCAAGGCTGATTTACATGTGAGTGACACACAAAAAAGGGTCGACATGAAAAAAAACTTTTTTTTTTCATAAAAAGAGAAAGAACAGAAATGAAACAGTCTTTCAATCTTCTTTTTTTCCCAATAATAATTGCATTTCTCCCCAGATTGACAAAGTTGCGAAAAAAATGACAATATTACATGTCCGCCATGAGATAACGGATGGTGTTCGTGTGACGTGAAAGTCAGGCTTTGTGGGTGTGTGTATGTGTAAAGGTGGTGACACTCTACCTTTATCTCCTTCTCATCACAAATATGGGAACATGGGCACAAGACAAAAAAAAGATACACCAAACATCAATAAGATTGTCACACATCTCCGCGCATCCTTTTCATAGTTATAGTAACACTTTCTCATCGTATCAACACGTTTTCTAGTTGAACACAGAGTGTCCCTTGAAAACACACTACGTTCATCACAACATCCTTGTACAATTACCAAAAAGAAAAAAACAAAGGAGAAAATAGTGAGAAAACAATGGAAGGCATGCGTCTCTAAACTTGTTTTTTCTAATTATTTTTTTTCTCTACAGTTTTTTTTGTAATTCTCTTTCCAATCTTGTTTTTAAAATAATTTTGTTTTTTTTGAGCTCCAATCAAAACCACACGCACTAACTTAATTTTCCAAGTATTAGTTTTCGCTTTTTTACAGCCAAACGTGCAATTCGTCAAGTCGTCACTTTCCCCCTGTTTTTTATGCTTATGGCAAAAAAAAAAGTTTGTAAATGGTTTGTAGAAAAAAATAATTCAAATTTAACTTGAATCAACAATTGAGCCACACGCTGTTCTTATTTGAATTTCATCTATTTCAGGGGGTGAGGGGTGGGGAGGGGTGTGTATGAGCTGGGAACACGCTTCCATCAACTTCTATCTGATTGAAACCCAACTTTCGCTCATACTGTTAAGGAGACCGTTGAGCAAAGATGACAAAATCTAGTTGACAAATTAGATGATGGGAAAGCACGCCACTCAAAGAAATCGATTCCCCGCCAATAATATCCGGCGGAGAGGAAGCGCCGTCAAATTTTATTTTGCATTTCCCGCCCCTCACAAATCACCATGTACACAACTCAAAGGCGCCCTTGTTTGCAACTGCCAAAGACCAGTTCCATGACACAGGAATGAGGCGGAGGACACTACTTTATGTATCGAGAGCCTCAGCCCCATTCTTTCAATTATATATGCCCATACGAGTATCGGTGGTGATTTGGTTAGCTTGGCAAACTCACCGATAAATTTCAACCTTGTTTTCATTCGAAATGAAGAGAGCGAGGAGGCGGAGAAAAAGAAGGAGGAGAGAATGAAGTTGTGTCCTTATCAATGGAGCGTACAGTTAGCCAAAGAAATTAATTTCGAGACCAGAGAAAAAAATTCAGGCACACACACTCCCAAGTGTGTGTGTTAGACAGTAACGTTATTTTTTTTACATTTTAAACGTATAAAAGCGATAGTAGAAGCGTAGGACATAATTGAAGGAGTGTGTAACGACGTACATTTCGCACATACTCTCCTTTCCCATTTATGAAGGAAGGAGATTTTAACACTTAAAACTCATTCGGTGTGAATATTAGATAGTTCGTTGGAGGAGCCAAGTGAGACGCGACTTCCATTCACAATGAATGCATCCCCTCACTCACTCTCAGATACAGACTCGCTCTTTCTCTCTGGTGTAAATGGACTACCTCGACGATACGACGTTGTCATATATTATATTAAGCTGAACGGAAAGGATTTCCTGAATATTGAACTAGCCTTCATAATGCATCGTGTGGCAACACTTGACGTCCTCAAAATGGGGCATGTAACGTGCTCGGTAAATATAAGTAATGGATTTTCACTAAATGTTATGTACGTACTTAAGCGTCGTGCAGTTACAGTGAGAGAAGTTGGGCGCACAGAGAGTAAAGTGAGTGAAAAGGAAAGATATATGAAGTTAAACTTCCTTCTCCGTAATTTAATATGTGTAGGTATACATTTTTTCCGGAATTTTTCGTTTTTTTCTCTCTCTCTTCATCACACGTACTACATTTTCTTTTAAAAAACGGACCATGCAGATAAGAGGCTTGATTTTTTTCTCTCTCGTCGTGCGGTATAATACGACGTCATATGGGAACACTCTGAGATTGCTTTGAATTCAAGGACCCTCGTTCTTCTTTTCTTGGCACTCGGTAAAAAAGATTGGAGAGAAAGAAGAGAGAGAGAGAAGGAAGACGGTATATCATCGATTGAATTGATGGTGGAAGGATAAATGGAAGATTTTGATAGCGCGTTTACGACCAGTCACTTTTTTCCAGAGGAATACACACTTTCGAGTAAAAAATCTAGGTTTTCAAGAGAAAAAGGAATTGTAGGGCTATACTGTTCTTGTTATCAAAGTAGATACACAACGTGGAGAAAAAAATGCTCTTTTCTCGAGTATGAGGAGTGTAACTTCATTTTCTTATCGGCATTTGTGTGTGTGTAGAGTGAAAAAAAAAATTATTCCTCGTGTTCTCAATCTTTCGTTGGGCTCCCAAGTTACACACTCCATTATTATTATATCAGCTCCACGATATTTGAACACAGAGGAAAATCAAACGGTAGAGTGAAAGCGGAGGAAAGTACGGGCTGTATGTATGAGTGGGAAATTTTCTTTCCAAGTGGATTTCTAAATGAGAGCGCCGCGCTGAATGCTAATCACGTCAGGAGGCCGTGTGTGTGTGCTCACGGTGGATCTCCTCGAAGAGTAAGAAAAACCCTTATTGAGAATCAAACCCATCCTTTTTCTACCCCCTAACACACAACGTAGTAATTCTTTTTCCTCCTTGAGTAGACTAGATTGTTTGGAGGTGGGATAGGGAAGGGAAATTAGAGCACGTTCGCTTCTCTCTCTTCCATGAAGTAAATGCAACATGGTCATACACTGTTTAAGCATGAGGGACGCGTTCTTCAATTTCCAAGAAATATTACACGTTTGTTGACGCATCATAGCGTCCGTACATGAACCAGAGAAGTCATCACTGATTCAGCCAATCAACAACTGTCCGTTCATCACATTCCAGGAATAGCTGTTGTTGCGGGGTTACAGGGTTCGTAATCGAAATCAAAGAGAATATTATAAATTACTAAATTTCAAAATTTTCACTCCCCCCTCCCCTGATGGGAGAACTGCGTGAAACTACTACCGGTAAGAAAGTCACCCGGTTGAGCTGACATGCTTTGAATTTACACTTCATTAAGCGGGGGTGTACGAGCCTGAAGCCCAAAAAAAGTATGCTTTCTCCGCAAACGTATTCCTCTCGAAGTTCACGAGGCGATATCACCCTTGTAATATGATATGGATGAGTGGAAGTTCTCATCACTTCTGCCAGGCTGCAACGGTGCTTAATGAAGCGTACTAAATGGGCCGAAAAATATCGGTTCAAAGTATTTCCTCCTGAGTGCCTCCGCTGAGGAGATGTGTGAAGAGGCCTCTGATCTTCCCTTTGGAGACGATGCTCTCTTTTTTGTGGGGAGCATGTCCCTTGCTCTTTTGTGTGTTTGTCGACGTCGTGTGTGGTCACTGATCACAGACACTTTCCAACTTGAAACTACACACTCCTTTGACTATTAATAACGGGGCTTATGCTACTTCAAGGTCGCAGTCTCTCGGTGATCAAAGAACGAGGTTGTTCGCATGTCTTGGGCTTGTTTCTCAGCAACCACGCTTTCATCGCGTTCTCCCCGTGTACGTGCAGTGAAATTGTTGATGATGCAAAGAGATGAACTCATTAGCAAGTGTGTGTAAGAGGAGGAAGATAGTTTGTGCTTTAAAGTGAGACGAGGTGAAACAGGAAATAATTAATGATTAGCATCCAATACTGCAGCCCAAATTACCGTCCTGAAGGCTTGAGTTTTTTTTCTCAACAAAAACATACTACCGAGTAGCTTTCCCTGGTGTGAAAGTTCGCAGAAGGGAAGCTCCTCAAAGAAGGAGAGCACATGGTGATAAATTAATACAGCTGTACTAGTGCTGCTTGTGTGTGAACAATATATACATAACTACGGAGGTGATATTATAATGGTGTCTGGAGCAAACAATAAATACAAATAACAAGTTCTCTCTGCTTTCATATCATCACCATCATTGATGATCATGCAGTCTTAGAGAGAACTGGATCGTTGATCTCTTTTTCAGGTTTCCACGTCTTCTTGGAAACATGATGAAGCCCATTACTATTATTATTACTTGAGTGCATGCCAATAGCACTTGATCGTTGTGTCGTCTCCTAAAGCACACGCTTGTGTGCACCAATATAGGACACGGGGTTTGAAGAGTCCTTTTCCTCCAACGATATAATGCAGACAGGTCTTTGCCACGATATGGTCATTTCGAGGGGACACATTTCAACGCTAAATTTCCACTAGTGACGCAATCGACCGCATAATAGTATCTGTTTTAATGAAATGTCGTCATTTACAAGCAACTCTGGGCTACAATTCCTTCTTTAGCTATTTTTTTGAGATAAGCAAATTGTCAAAAGGCATGCAAAAATGAGAGAACGTCAAACGGGAAGCATACGGGAAAGTGTCATGCACTCTTTTGTCGGCGGTTTGAAACGCACAGCAGCGAGCTACAATGATTGTAACGATTAACGGAAATGTCGTTTTTTTCTGGTTGAAAAAAGTGGACAATTCGGAACAGCAAAAGGTATCTACTGAAGAAGGTTAAACTTGTCAAAAAAAGTCCTTTTCCAATTGTCACGTTACAATCAAAACGACTCTTATGAGCTGTGTGTGTTATCATTAAAAGACAAGAAAGGGAGGCACCATCAAACCAAACTAAAGTGAATAGAAATATTCCCACAACTCGACTCGAACATTGATTCTTTGTGGAAATCCTAAAGTGGTATTAGTGCTTGGGAATGATGGTACGAGTAACTGGTGGTGGGGGTGGTGAGCATGCATTTTTATTAGATTAGCACAGCATTCCGAGATATTAGTAGATGATACTCTATCGACTTTGTTGTCGTCGTATTTAGATCCGGGTTAATTGTGGGGAAGGCGAGTAGTGATACTTGAAACGAGCAACTTTAATTTTTTTTGGTCTTGTTTTTTTTTCGTTTTGCTGTTGCTTGCACGTTGACTCACTCAAAGAGAGCGAAGAGAGGGATTGTTTTTGTTTTTTTTGTTTGGTTTTATTTGAGTGCGAAAGTGTCTTACTTTGGGGGAGGGAAGCTTTCCCATGTCGAGAACATCACGGCGTGCCTTGTTAGAGGCAGATTTCTTGCCAAAGAAGGGTTGGCACAGGCGAAGTTTAAGTGGCTTGACGACGGCACACCGGCTAACAGCCCCAGAGTCGGATGAAGAAGGCTCCACGTCACTCACAGGGTCCATGTCCAACTGGAGCCGAGAACAGGATCGGGACAATGTGCCCAAAATGTGCACGTCCCCATTCAAAGACAAACTGGAAGAGGTTCTCCAAATGGTTGGAGTTTCAACGCGGAGGAAATGGAGTTTGGATCCTTTCGACTTTTTGGTGCTAGAGTGACTCGTAGAACCTTCATCAGGTCGACTGCTACCATTAGATTGGAGCTCAGACATCTTACTCTCAAGTTCACTTACTGCCAATGTGGATTGTTGGTGAGGAAGGCGGTTGCTCGCGCTACTGCACTCATCCTCCATCGTATTCTGCCGTAAATGCACAGTTGGCACAAGAGGATGTGGCTTATTTGACTTGTCCACATTATCACTGTCCCGTCTCGAGTCTCCTGCAGTCGTCGTCGTCATTGTCAGCGGCGGCGGCGTCGTCTTCGACGCTCGACCTCCGCGCGGCGACTCTGTCGAGTTGGCGACCAGCGCGGAGTCTTGGCACTCTTGATCCCTGGAGGTCGCTCCGCTCACCCCGCCATTCTCACTCGACGTCGTGAGCTTCGGACTCGACCTACTACTTCCCCCCTGCTCAGTCGTCGTGCTTTTACTCTCTCCGTCCCCTTGACCCCGAGACTCGGTGCTGTCCTGGGCGACAGCACCGACTTGATCACTTGGCATCACTTCGTTGCATGTCTCACTCTTACTCTCTACGTTAGTCCTCTCATCTACCTCCGCAGACTCCGTCTCTTGAGCATTACATCGGTCACCACCCTCATCCCCACAACTACTACGAAGCGGGGACTGCTGTTGCTGCTGCGGTTGCGACTCCTGCTTCTGGTCCTTGTCCCCTCCACCTCCGGAAGCAGTCAGCTCTGGTGAGCAACTCTCGACAGTAATCTCAGGTTTGACAACAACCTCATTCTTCCCTGTTAACGGTTCCTGGAAGCCCACTTGTTTCGAAGTGCGACCATCTGGCGTCGGAGGAAGGCTGGAAGAGTCTCCACTGAGACATGTATTTGTACCACTGTCCCTGGGAGTGTTTCCTTGAGGTAACAGACAGCCTCCACCGCCACCACCACCACCTGCTGCTGCTGCTGTCGACGCGGTGGCTTTCGTTGAGCCCTCTGTCACGCTCCCCCCAGTGCTCCCCAAACATTTACTCCTCTCCTCGATCTCAATCGCGGCCGAAGGCGGCTTCGGCTTTGGCGGCTTGCGCACTGCTCGACGCGCCCTCGCTCTCGCCGCGAAGTAGATGCGGATGTAGACAAACACCATGATGCAGCTCGGGATGTAGAAGGAGCCCAGGGCAGAGTAGAGCACATAGCCAATTTCCCTGCTCAACTGTAACAAAAACAAGAAACACAACGAATTAGACATCATCATCACTCCAACAACTTTCGCAACGCCAACATTTTCTCTGAGCACGCAGCAGCGGCGTCGTCGACAAGATAGCGGTGTAATAAACAAAATTGCTCTGCCCTTCTCTCTCGATCCACTCCCAACTGAATGGGATGAGAAAGTGAAAATTAAATATGACATGAAAATCATGACTCCCTTGCCAAACATCTCAGGGAAAATCTAACTTCCCAACCGAAATGGCCCACATAACACAACACGCATTCACTCCAGGAAAAACTTGTATCGTCGTTCAACTCTGAGAAAATCGTTAGTTACTACTACGTCTCGCTCTCTTGTAATTTCCCGTCGTCACAACATTATCCTCTTGTGTTCTTCTGGGAAATTGTGGATACCACCGACTCTCGTGCATCTCTCGCGATGTACATTCGCTCAATCATATCGTGTGCAATGTTTCCCCACACCTCTACACCAGCATAACACGGAGTATCAGGAGGATAACATGATTAAGTGAAACACAATGGAAATTACTTTTCCCTTTATTAGTCAACTTTTTAAACTCTACCCAAAACCCAAACACCAAACCGTCCTCACTTTCCCTTCCAATCATAATACACCTCTTTCCCTCACTTTCTCTCACTTTCTCTCTCGGTCTGGTATAGCAGGTGCGATCCAAATTGCGTAAACTTTTCCTCCCATAATCCTCTCTCGCATGACTTCAGACACCATTATGGAATTTTCTCGGGAGTCCTTGTTATCTCCCTCTCTCCCGCATCAGGGAGAGCGAGAGAGATGGTGAGATGTGAGAGTGTGTGTCAGTGTGATGAGCAACTTGTTGTCGATACAAGGGAAATCAGTTGGGCGAGAGAAAAATAATATCCATCCCTAACCAGATAGCATAACATTGATTTTCTGTCTCACTGAGTGGCCCACAGAGTTCTCCATAATGACTCGGAGTAGCAGCAGGGATGAGGGAATGTGGAGGAAAATATGAGTTCCATTCATTTCTTTAGGTACATGTAATATGCATATTACGGAAGTGGAAACTGGAAACAGTTAAAAAACGGGAGGCTTTAATTATAGTGTTTGCCGTCACGTGCTGTCTCGCTTCACTCATCATCACCTGGCCGTAGTCATTGACATGAACAAAGTGGTTTAGTTGTGCTAGCCATAATTTTGTGTGAATGACACGCCCACTGCACAAATATTTTTCACAAAGTTTACTCTCGCTCCAACCATTTTTTTGCAACAGTATGCTCCGTTGTTTCTCTCCATTAAACACTTCGACCCTGGCAACAACCAACATTTTTCCTCCAAACTCTCTGCTTCCCTCTTGGAGCATTTCACATACCAAGAGGAAAAGACGACGAGTGGCTTTGCTATTACTATTTTTTTTCAAACTGGAAAATTGACCTTGATATAGCGGAGAAACGAGCATATTTTCCTTTTCTCCTTACAAACCAAGTGGCGTACTTGACTCAAAGAAAAAAAGGGAACGACAGGACTTCAGTTCAAATATGGTGAAAGTGGCGGAAACAGTGAAGAGAGCAGCGGACGACAATAAAAAGTGTTTACACCAACTGAGGACATACATGATTGCGAAATTCAATGGCACCTTTTTTCTCTCCTTGTTTTCAAGCCGCTGCTCTTTTCCCGAAAACAAAATTTTTCCACTTTCTCCCTCTCTCGTATTCTTTATTCTCTTCAGATTCCTCGCGTCTGACCTGCTTTCACTCAAACAACTTGCAATAAAGTGTAATGGGCAGGAAAGGGAGTTGTGCCCTATACTTTATTTTCTTTCTCACAATGCGAATCAAGCCACATCTCGCATCGTACTCTGTACCATTGTACAGCTACACAGGATCCATACCCAAAAAAATGACAGTGAGCATATGAAAAATTTCCACTTTCCTCACTTATACACTCTCTGCCACTTCCATTTCAAGATTTTGATGCAAAATGTTGCAGACAGACAGGGAAACACATACACCTTTTAATGTAAACAAATACGTCATATAATTTCAGACGATGCCGAGAGGAAACGCAAGAGGGGTAAACGAAACGTTTTTCTAGAGAACTTTCAACCAGTTTTGTCCTCAAGACTTTTGCCGCTGACGGGATTGTGCCTTCGAAGAAAAATTTCTTTCCCATTTTCTACTGCATCAACAGACTCGCACACACGGAATATTGCTTTCTTTTGAAATACTACGGCCCTAGTTTTCCATATTTTCTTCTATTTTTCTCTACTATTTTGTCACAAGACATGGTAGTTTAAAACTCTCCAACTTTGTTTCCAGCCAAGTACATCACAGAGGGACAAAGACTGCGAAGAATCTGCTACACACGGGACGCGGACGGACATGTACTCCATTTTTCTCTCTCTGTGCAGTCAGCAACCATGAAAAATGTCGTGTCAACTGGAATCAGTTATGCATATGTATGGCAATGAAAGAAAAGTCAGCACATGGAGAGAGAGAAAAAATAGAAACGTCGTCGACTTTAATACGAAATGTCTTTTTGTCCTGGGAGAGTGAAACTCTCGAAATAAATACATATTGGAAGAAGCAGCCTCTCTGGAAGCTTTTTTTTCACGCTGGATACGCGTGAGAGGAAAAGGGTTTTTCAACCAATCTTTTGGAACAGACAAGAATATTATGAAGGACAACAGGGAGCCACACACGTAGAGCCCATGCATCAGCCATACTCAGGGCGGAACGGTTTCCCTCGATTGGTGCATTGCATTCGTGGATGCCTAAAGTTTTTGACTTTTTTCAGACCGTTGCACATGGCTAATCCAGAGCAACGCGATCAATTACTCCCTTATTTCAGACATCACTCCCATTTTGCTCAATGCACTGATCGATTCCCGGTAGAGAAAGCACACGCGAAATGAGAAAAAAACTTGTCTCTCACATTTTGCATTTTTCCCCATTCCCAACGGCGTTCAAATGGTGAAGGGAGAATCAAGGAGATATGTCTCCTAAATGAAACGTTATGTGAAGCCTTTCTTCTCTGGAATCATCCTCATTTGAGAAAGGGTAAACGTCGTTTCCTTTTTCGTTTGGGTGAAATATTAAAATCAATTGTAAATCATCCAGTGTATGACTCTGAATATGCCTGTGTGTGAGCGAGTTTTTTTTGTCTTCCTCCTCATTTCTCCCGAGTTTTCAACTCCAAAAGCTGTTAATAATAACACGAACGAAGCGATTTCTCTTTTTGCATGAATATTCATTAGGGAACGAAAAGAGAGAAAGAAAGAGAGAGGGAAAAAAAGAGCGACCAAGTTTAAGACTCGAAGGCACCATCTCGCCAAACCAACCAGTTGAGTAGTTTAGTCTATTTTTTATCACCATTTCCATTCCAGCCACTCTCACTCGACTCAAGTCAAGACCAGATGAGTTGGCCATTATTTCTAAAGCTGCATTGTTCCCATGATAATGTCTTGCGGGGATATTTCCATTTACGCCTTTGTCTCAAACATGAAACACTCACAAAAACGAATCCACACACACACTTTTTTTGCGGAGAGCAAAAGCTTCCAACAGATCGTCACCAGCAGTGGCGTTGGTGCTACTACCACACACTCATGCCTTACATAAGTTGTGTAGCTCCCTATTCAAAGTGGGGAAAGTGTGGGAGACAATGAGACTCCAAATACTCGGTGTAATATTCGTTGGAAGAGAGAGAGAGAGAGAGAGAAAGAGAGAGAGAAAATGGCTGCATAATATCCCATGTCTTTTGAGCGAGGTTGAAAGCTTGTATTGGAAATTATTTCATTAAAAATATTTCACATCAGCTCTCACTCGTTTGCCATTTGTACACGCATTTAAAATCACTTTAAATGTTCATCATTCCCCAGAAAAATGGCGACGCTGGCTCACACAGGACGACATACGTTTATGGAGATGTGCTACAAAAATTTAATTTTTTCCCGTTCTCCACACCACCACTCCCAACCACGTGCGTCACTTTGCCAACAAACATATGTGTAATTTCCATTTTTCGAGGAAATTCTTTCTTTAATTCATCCTCACGACGTCTACACTCACCCCTGAGATTTTCTTTTCTGAGAATGTTTTTTGTACAGAATTTTGAGACGTATGCAGCAAGTATGTTGACAGTGTATTTTTTGGATAAAGAGAGAATCAAAAAGAGACGCAGATACAAATGCGTCTAAGCCCACTATTTTTTGAGTCCATTGCTATGCTTTCCAATTAACGGCCTTTGTCTCATTAATGATATCAGTGACACACCAATTGAGTTACCAATTAATGCCACACAACAACACAGAGCCACGTTCTTTGTGTGAGAGGAAACTTTTTGTGTGCCCCTCTTTTTCTCTTTCCTTATCAAAGTGACACAGGAACAAACTTATCCTTCAAATTTCCTCCCAGTATTTTTGTTTTCAACGGAGGAGTTCGAATGTGACGAGACAAGACAAGAATTTCAAATAGACACATCCACACAAACGTCTCATAAAAGTAGGACTTCTCTTTTGTTTAATATACTTGTCATATCGCGCCTCTCTCGTTGACACCACTCATCATAATCCAATATGTGTAGCTGCCCTTTGTTTTCAGTGAGTGAAACGATACTGATAAAATAAGACGATGAACAGAGACTGTACTGATGACTTCAAAAAATACACAACGAATTGTGTACACGCTGACAATGACAATAATGACGATGATGGCATCATGGAATTAGGCGCGTGTCACGAAAGTCTTCCATCCACGCAAAAGTGAGCACAATCCCATGCGACAGTACTCCCAAAGCTTTGAGTGTCAACGGTATTCTAATCGACGCGAACATAACTTGATGGACCAAACATGTTGACAAAAATAAAAATAAAACAAGGCTCCTCACTCCAGTAGTCAAATTGACGCGTTGTGTCGTTGGCAAGAACGAGTTTTTCTTCTTCAAGACGCTCGTTTAGAGACATTTAATTTGTCAACTTTATCTCTTTCTTGCCAGGTACTCATTCAAGCGAAACTAACGCGACCCGCGTCTCCAAAAGTCATAGGTTGGTTCTTTCCCTCTACAACGAGAGATGTGTGACACCCCTTGTGGAACGTCAATCCACAAAATATTACAGAGGCTACTCACTCGTTTGTGTAGTAAATCATATTGATTCACAGCGAGCTCCAATGATTTTTTTATGTTTGAGTTGTTTGAGCCATTTAGGCATTATGGCCCTTCGCTGTAATGCTCAGCTAGTGCACAATTAATACTTCTGCCTCGAGGATGATTAGCGAGACTTTGAGCAAAACTACAATTCTCGACAGGAGCAGGTTGTAAGATTGTGACTACAAAGATTTCGTCGTCAGCTGGAAGTCGAGAGAAAGCTGGCTTAATTAACCCAAAGCAGAGAGAGAAAGAGAGGTTCGACAAATTTAGCTGACAAAGGCGGCAATTAAATACTCTGCTTTTGGAGGACATGAAGTCGAAAATCGACTTTGACAATCCTGTCGAGCTTTTCATCTGCTGATCACAAAGACACAAGTGTATTGTCAGCATGTAGTTTAGTGGCAATTATGTCGTTCGCAAAGCAGGAGAAAGTTGGAGAGTTTTCATTCGTTTGTTTTATTTTTCTGCGCTCTGTATCCATCCATATATTCGAGGGAAAAGGAGGAGCGAGTGTGTTTCACTAAAGAAATTATTATGTTCTCCGCTGTCCTCCATAACCATTAATCGAGTGAATGAGAGTTTCCCTCGTATTACGAGGAGGGGAGAAAGATATCATAGTTAAAGTGAACAAGAGACAGAGGCTTGGAGAGAAAGTGTACATCGTACTGGTATCGCCTGGTCTTGTCAATATTCAATTACCCCTCACGTCATCATCAATGATTAACGATCGCACATGTGAAAATCACCTTGTAATTACCATAGTATCTGCTTTGAGCCGCTTTCCCTTGCCTCACGTACAATACTTTTGTGGCAAACTTGGGTGCGTGCTTCGTGCACACGGTTGCAGAACTACTGAAATCCAACGCCGCTTTTCACTTCCCTTTTCGTGTTAAATTTTATTCATATTTTTACTCGGTTAGGGAAGCACCCCGATTTGAGTAAGGGATCGAAAGGAATGTCTCAATGTTTTCTCCGACAATATAGCACGCACCTTCAAATTACCTAATTTTCTGTATCGTGTATCTCTGTCTTTGTGTGGAAATGTAACAAATTGACGCAATTTTGTCCGCAACTTGTAATTCAATCTTGTGTCCCTCTTTTATGACAAGGTATAAAATAATATGTTTTTGTGTTAATCGTAATGCCACCCATCGACTAAAATCTAGTTTAGAAATGTGGATACACTACTAAATGAATAGGTAGGTGGTACTGGAGCCGTGTCAGTGATTGATTTCCACATTGTCGACGTGTAGGTACTGTGGACTCAAGATACAAAGGAATTTACCGTCGTGGCTCTGAAGGTATTTACAAGCTTTGGTGTTATGTTAGCATGGTCGCAGTGTGCTCATTATACTCATTTGCATTTACGTCGTTTCTTTAACATCTTGACGAGCACGACGATGGGATGGCCGTAAATGCATTCAGGTATCTTTTTGTATTTATTATGTATGCACTGATTGTTCTCCACAGTCATTCTAGAAGCAGCAACCTTAGCATTTCTTTCGGCCGAGACACCGGAATAATTATGGATTCTCATTATTACTCACATCGATTCTCATCGATGATGCTTTAGCGCGAGTTGCCGACTCCTCGGATTCTGTTTATCAGAAAGACTGCTTCTGATTCGACCTGATAGTAATATCAAGTTACAAAACTCGAGACGAAGGGCAAGGTGCAAGTGTCCGTTGAAATAAAACCAGACGTTTGTCTACACTTTGCTCACGTCATTGCCGAAATCGTTGGTAGAAAAATATAGTTTCATACTTCTCACGTAGAGTCGTTAATATCGACTCTCTGTTTTAGATCCATATCTCAAACCTCTTTATCGCGATCACATAACAATTTTTATTGTTTTCTCGTGTTTTCTTTCTTTAAAAAGTACGCCTTAAATACAAGGAGAGTAATAAAATGAACTTATGATTTTTCCAGTGATATTGAAGCATTTTTTTGCGAAAAGCTTATCACGCCGACGTCTTGTCTGACGTCTTTCACTCTACCTTCAAATATCTATCCCACAGTAAAAAAGAATTTGAAAAAATCCTCCCAGTTTTAACTCACTCGAATGGAATCAAATCGTCATAAACTCAAGCTTCCTCTCAGTTGTGCATGTTGGATACGAGGGGATGTATGACGTGTTGCCAAAATGTGACCTTGTCCTTTCAGCCCAAAAATAAAATGACTCGTCCCACCCCACGTTTCCCAGCGTCTCTCACATTTCCCTCGCGCTCTCTCTTTAAAACCACGGAACGAGCGAGTGAAGTTTACAACACTCATAAAAACTCGCCTGTTTTTATGTTTAATCTGTATTGCAAAAATTTTATGACGAAACCTGAGTGTCTGCGAGTATAGTGTCCCTGTCACAAAAAAAACTCCCGTTTGGAGAAAGTTACACACACTTTTTCAGTTTTTTTAAATGCTGGGAAAAATATAGCACAACAGGATTTATACTCGAAACAATAAACTACTCCTCCGTTCAGCCAATCCTCCGACAATAGTATACTTGTATCTTTTCTCTCAGTAATTTCAATGTATTTCTCTTCATTCATTTTTTTTCGTCCAGACATACGTAAACGTAACTTTAGTGCATTCTGGGAGAATTCACACGAAATATTTTCCAAAATAAAACCATCTTGTCACCGTTCATGAAGAATGAAATCCGTGGTGAGGTAGAAGCCGTATGTGAAAATCCCCAGACAAGAAACAAGTTACCACAACAGAAAAAGTAACCACCAGAAATAACCACAAGCACAGTTTGAGGTCTGATGTATCATTGTATAAAAACAAACCTCACGCACAACAAAGCCAGCCATTCAACTGAGTTTTTTTGTGTTTTTCTTCCGAAAAAATCAAAGGGTTGGGAAAAAATTGTGCTCACAAGTCTATTACACGTGATTGTGATGATCTAATGTATATGAGTCGAGAGCGAGACTAATATAATCATCTTCTGTGTTGGTGTGATGTACCCTCATACACAAACGGAGTCCGTATTTCAAACATTTACAACTCATCACATAATTCATTCAAGCCCTGTTTTTATTCCTGTGCGTGTTCCTGCCGGTCTCGAGCCGGCAGCACAATCACCGTGCGCATCATCTGTGCTTGTCCACTTACTCTGCTCGGGCGTTGTGCATTTTTCATTATAAATTGTAATACATATCTTCCTCATTGACCAAAATGAGATACAAGACTCCCCTTTTCCCTTTCTCTCTCGACTTCAGGATTTTTCTTGTTTTTTTGATGAATGAGTCACTACACTGTAGACAAGAGTGTAGCGGAGGAAAAAGGAAAAGTAAGGAAATAGGAGTGAGGTGAAAACCTTGTTCGTTCCATGAGTGATATAGTGGTGTGGTGAGTGCCTATTTTTCTTGATTTTTTTCTCCTCTCTCCATCTCTTGTTTTCTATAAATATATAAATGTAGGCTTCCCTTTGAAAACTCACTTTCTCCACTGCCGCTGCTCATATTGCGAAACGAACACAATGCACGAGACAAGAGAGAGCCCACACAACCGGAGTTGAGAGTCAAGATAAAGTGAAGTAGTGTTCAGAATTAAATGAGGAGAGTTGAGAGACGGAGAGAAATAGAGAAAAATGTATGCAGGAAATAGGAAGCAACAAGACAAGCAGAGAAAGTAAATAACGAGGTGGAGTAGTTCCACATCCAACGACCATTTCATACAGTGAAAGCTCCCATTCTGTACGCACATGGTCAAATGGAGGTCGTCCACGGAGAAGCCAGGGAGAGACAATGTATACAATTTGAAAACGACGGAGAGAGAGAGAGATACTACGTGTGTGGCGAACAAGGGCAGGTGTAGTGGAGATAGTATGAAGACACGCTGCACTTGATACATGTCTACGGAGAGAGTGAGTGAGAGCAAGACACAAACCAAAAATGGTCATTTTATGTGCCCAAAAGTCTTTCGTGAGTGTAGTTGCTCGCGCACACAGGGCCGGTGTGGTGTTATTCCAAACGCTGCGAAATTATTTACGATGGATGTTCCTACTGAAGGAAACTGAAAGCTAGTTAGCTGTAACGAGAAAGGTCTAAATTGGAGAAATCGGTCTCCCTGGGCTATCTCTCTCTTGTTCTCTATGGCTTTTCTCTTCCACTCTCTTGTGCTCTCCCTTCACTTCCCTTCCACCATCATTCTCTTCTGGATGAGGTAATAAAACACAAAGAGCATGCCAGCATATAGCCAAGGGAATTTTACTAGAGACAACGGCGAGAGGAGCGAGAGATAAAGGAATGGTTCCCTTTTTCCTCACTTTCTCTATACCTCGTCAGCGAATGTGTGTTTTGAGTGTTTACATAAATATTTCTCAATAATTTAGTGAAGTGTGAAAATTGTGAGGAATGGATGGACATTACAAGTGGCATCATCAATTTGTACACAATCACCATGCACACACATATCGCGCATATTTTATGTCTTCCCGTGTGCATCCATACAATAATATCTCACTCCGCTTCAAACTTACGCTGGTCAACGGGAGACAGACAATTATTTCAGGGGGAAATGAGGAAGAAAGAAAAGTGGCGAAAAGAAGAAAAATGAGTCGACGCTCGTGACATTGACAAAAGGTTGTTGTAATGTTTCACCAGCATTTTTTTCACAAACACTACGCTCCGGTCGAGCCAATTTCATTGTGGATTTTCGTTTTCAACCTCGCTCCACGATGTGCAACTGGGAGCTATAAATCTTGTTTGGTGAACGAATACGTTTTCATTCCATGCTCAGTGGAAACACACAGGAAACAGCTTTGCGAGAAGCATTCGCTCTTCTGCTTAATGATTTACCTTTTGAGTGGCGTCAAAATTTACAAGTTATGAGCCCACCACCACACTACCACACAAATCTACAATTTAGTGGACAGACGAGCGTAAAAATTATGCTCTTTCCTGGCGTTCATTTCAAAGAGAGAATAAATCCACTCATCTGAACAAACTCTGGCCTAGGTGAACCGCACTCGCAAACTGTGTTCTGCTTTCCAATAAAAGCGTACAAAAGAACTGAGAGAGAGCGGAGTGTTTTTGTCGTTACACTGTTTCGTCATGCAAAAAATATTAGCAATCTGCAGAACAGAGAAAAATTGCTGCGAGCATCCCTCCCTTTCTCCACAGAGAGAGAGGGATGCCTGAAGGAGACAAAATCAAAAGCCTTTCTCTCTCTCTCTCTCTCTCTCTCTTGACTCGTCTAAATCTTTTAATATTATTCCAGGTGTAGCATGAAAGACGCTTACGGCTGACATGTGGGAAAAGCCAGGATCTGTGTTGAAGAGAGAAAGTGGCTTCTCTCCTAGTTCCTTTCAGGATGAGACGAGGCATGACACTCGCTCTCTCACTCTCTTCATGAGAGAAATTACTTGGGAGAAGACGAAGGGAAAACAGGTGGGGAAAAGTATGATTTCTATATTATCCTTTCTCTCTTCCATTCCAGTGTCTAATGGTATGGCCTTTTAGGTGAAATCCATTATACGTACATACATCTCCGATTGAGGTGTACACTCAGACGGGGGAAGGAGGGGGAGAGGAGCGTTACATGCGTAACGATAAAATTTACTAGAGGCGTTTCACTTCCCCCAAAATCCCATTGACATAAATCTGGATAAGAAAAAAAAGGCATGACTCTGTCTCTCTGTATGAGTTGGAACTACATAATTTCCTATTTCCTTGACGTATATCTGTATGACTGTGTGACCCTTTTTTTCCACACTTGTGCCTCGACACTGACGACTGATTGTTTCACCAATTTTTTGTTCCGCTCACATTCACTCCAATTCACATGCTACTTTGACTCACATAATAGGATGCGGATCAACTCCCTGTCTTCTATCCGGGTGTGTCTATATGAAAATCTGAGGAATGAGCTCTCCAAACCACACACATGCTGACACCGCACACTTTTCCGTTGCCACTGAAAGTCGGACGACATGAGGACAGATTTTACTCCAAAAACGGCCTTTCCACAGTTTTTGTTTTCTTGATACATGTGAATCTCTGTGTCATCGGGTCGTTCAAAAGTTCATTTTTCATCGAGGCATCATCATCAGGCGGTGGTTTTCCAGACGCGGATTAACTCGCAAAGAGATTTATAATGCTTTGTCGTTACCCAACGCAAATTTTTAACCTCTTCCCCATCATTTTCCGGAGTCTCGCCCATTTTTTAAACCTAGTCGACCATTACATTTATTTTGGATCTTAAAAATTTAACAAGCCTCACTCCTCAACGAACACGGCATCTTTCGTGTTGTATCCTTTCATTACTGTGTTTACGACCTCGTGATGTACTGAGCGTTCATCTTTTACTCACAGGGTGTAAAGTGGAATCTTTTAATTGGTGTGCATAAATTATTTACGAGCCTATTTCTCCTTCTCGCAAAAAGGAGAGGGAGGCACTTCGAAAATAATGTGGAGCATGTGGAGAGGCTGTATGTTTGAAAGTGGAATGTTGTAATTTGTCAAAGATCTTGTTTGTACCTGGTTTATTGTTGGTAACATTAAAACTGAAGCACCTATCTAGTTGTACTTGATCTCTACGCAATTGTTGTGAGCAGTTCACTCTAACATTTCGCATTTCAGCATTATTTTCAGATCTACGTAACTCCTAAAGTGAAATTTCTAAACCACTTCGTTGGGGAGGGTGTTAAGCGAAACATTGAGTGCGTAATATTATATTTTACGAGCTCATCATAGTCAGGAGGCACTCAAGGAAAAACCTATTCCGCCCTTGTTCCTTTTTTAATGCTAATCACTCGCAAATATTCGCCTTTGAGTTAAGGATGGAGACCTACAGAATATTTAGAATTAGCGCCGCTAATTATTGTGAGAGTCTGTGGTTAACTTTTCTAAAATTAGTAAACCATATTTGTGTTCGCAAGACACTGATGCAACGATTTGCGTAACCGATCGACTTCGGAAAAATAAGCGCATCCAAAACTTTCCTAATATTCTCATATGGAAAACGTGAGAGGGTCCTCACATTTCACGGTATCTATCCAACATTACGATATTATTGTAAGTGAAAGAAAAATAAGAGCGGAGTTTCGAAATTGTAAATACAAGAACCTTCCTCAGGATTCACCATGTTCTCGAACTAAAATAGGTTAGTTTTTCAGATAATTTATTATTTCAAATAATATTCCCCTTTCTTAGGCTGTTTCGCTTTAATGTGTTCTGCAAGGTCAGCGTCGTTTCACAACTTCATTTGAAGCATCGACTAGCTTCAGGTTGAGTTTCCCGTGTTGTAACTCGCATAAATTTTGAGCATCTCTCTTCGCTCAAAACAATATTGAGCACTGCCATCTCGCGTATCCACACTGCCCCGTTTGAGCAATATCTAAATGAGGATTAATGGAAAGTCGGTTAACTGCAAAATCTTGTTTCTTGATACCCGACCTTCGTCGCAACGTTCCCAAAAGAGCCACCGAGAAGAGGGCCTCCTCCCGGCGAAACTGGAGTGGATAAAACGCGCAAAAAATTGGCAGCGAATTCTATTTGTTTCGCAATGTTTTCAAAACATCACAAGTTTACTACAAGAAGGAAGGCAGAGAAGTCGTCGTCATGAGCTGATGGGAAGAGACAATACTTTCCTCCGTCTTATTCTTTCTTTTTCTCTGAGCCACTCACAAGTTTACAAGTTTATTGTATCGTCTATTCATTCCCCATTTTGACCATCAATCCAACTTTCTCTCTCTTCCTCTCGCACAGTTTCTCCATCTTTTTTCTCGTTTTTTTCCAAAGGCTTGAAATGTGAGTACAATAATATGAGCAATGAGTTGATTACGAAGAACAAAGAAAGAGAAAAGAGAAGGAAAGAAAGTATCCCTTTATCCTGTTTTTTGTGCCGAATTCCGAGAGTTTTGTTGAACAAAAAATATATATATACAAGCGGAGAGCCATATAAGATCCCTTCATGGGTTGATAAATATAGGAGCGTCTCTTTGTAATTTTCGTGTCTCTCTCTCACTTTCTCCTTCTCTCAGTTGAGATACACAAGGCATTTTTGGTTGTTGTTGTTGTTGGAGACGTTGTATTTTTTATTCTCTTCTCACAGTGACTGATACGTATAATGCTCAGCTCGGTTTTCATACACTTTTTAAGAAAGAGACTCGGTTGATGGCCATGTTGCCATTTGCAGAAAGTCTCGTGGGACAACGAGTGATGTCGTAATGTATAAATATTTACATATGTATATACTTGCCTTCTCAGAATTTCACTATGAACCCACTCAAATATGTCTGTTCCAACGGAGTCCCTCTCTCTCTCTTTGCACACACAGTGAACTACACATCTTGATTTCGCTTACGTACAATTTTTTTTGTCGGATATTCATTATTTTCTTGCCATGCACTCATCCTTCGTGTCTCTCTCCCTTCTTCTTTAGTATTTTCCTTCGCTGACTTTGGGTGAAAGCAGAAAAAAGTCTTGTCAGTCACTGCCAAAGTTTTTTTTACACATTCTGAAGCCTGAATGACTTGCAAGTGAAAAGGAAGAAGGAGCCAGGACGTATGCTACAACAATAAATTTTTTCGTCGTGTGCCTACGCTAAATACTCTCAGAAGAGAAAACGTGTGGCGTACCATCGTATATTGTACTGTGCTTTTTGCTTGTGAGAGAAAAAAGTTTTGGATTTTAGAGTACCAATGTGTGTTTTATGTGGTTCTTGACATATGGAAACGAGTCGGAGTCTTTGTAATGGGAGAAAAATATGGGTAGGCATCAACTGGAACGTCGGCAGGAAAAAAAAGAAGTCAGCAGAGGAGAAATGCGCACGGTTGGAAAACTCCAGGGAATCACGTTTATATATTCCTGTATTTTTCTGGCAATTAGCATTGCATTAAATGGCTCCCCATGTTTATGCTCCGTTCTCAAGAATTCCCTCCAGATTCTGAAGAGTATTTTTCTCTTCCTGTGAAACCCACGTTTTTGTGTGGAGCAACATATTATGACAGTGAATCCAGAATAAAATATAACTTTAACATCATCATCCGCCCCTAATGCACTTTTGAATGGAATTCCAATAATCATAAAAACGAGTGCACAACGCAGATGCGAGTTGTTTGAACACAATGAGCATCAAATACGGACTTGACTGTCACAAAAATGTGACTCCGATGTTGCATTAAGAGAGAGGGCTGAGAAAAAGAAACGAGACAAACCCACCACTTTCATGGCCAACCGGACATGGTAAAAACTCAATAAAAACGGCACTGCAATCGAGAAGGCGATACACAACAGGATTTTTTCTCATTGTAATTCATACGACGGATATTGAGAGCACAGTCTCATAGCTCGAGTTGACTCTGAAATGTCAAAGTGAAAGCGCGAAGGACGGCCAGTCTTGAGGAAAGAATCAATCAATCATTGTAACTACACTTGATTTCCTTGATAAAAGAAAAACCATGTGAAACGTCTGGCCACCACGTGTGGGATCCGTGTGAGACCTTCCCACCACCACATTTTTCATGGTTTGTGTGTGGCAATGAAGGATTTTTCTCCTTTCAGAAATTAGCAAGATTAATGATGAGCTATTGATTGTCTCAACGTTGAATATGTAATGGGGAGGCAGCGAGGGTTGACGAGGATAAAGAGACACACAGTAATACGGGTGTGGAGGGTGTCGATGAGAGAAAGCCTGCTGAGCCCGCGTGAACACACATCCAGCGGAGTAAAAGCAGTAAAAGCGAGAGAAACAACAAAATAAATGGTAATGGGCTGTGGAGGTGAGTAAAGCAAAGTTTTATGTTTACTGTCCGAAATGTTTTCTTGTGTCCTTTTATGTTTTTCCACACATGTCGTTACATGTTATGGAACCATGGTCAAAAAGGTAGAATCGATGCATTTTCTCGAGGAAAAAGTCGACAAGACTGTAGCACCCTCAACGTTGTTTACCCCGTCGTATTTTTTTTGCTCTGATTTCTTTTCTGTCCTCGATGAACTGCCCACGTGAACTTGTGAAACACCGGAAAATATATGGGGAAGGTGCACGAGTTTCTCATTACTCCAACGAGAAAGGGAGCACGCTTGTTTGAATGATGACCAAAGAACGTTAAGATTTATGCCTATGTAATTGTTAGTCGAGGTCATTAGCTATTTTCAAGGAGGAAAGTCGCCGAGAAAAAAAAACTCACGATATTCCGTTCTAAACTTAGTGTTACTTCTACGATGTAGGGTTATACCAAAGTATATTAGATACACCCTGTATATGTGTGTGTATATATAGATATGTCAGCAAGAGAGACGATAGAGCCCGTAAAAAAGTTTGTCTTATCTAGCCGCATCCGCTCTCGCCCCAATTGTTGCCGTAATGCATTTGAAGACACACATTTGCCCCAACACTGTTTCCACATTCTACATCCATCCTCCTTCCACACGAAAAAAAGGAAACTCAGAGAGAGACATAGACAGACAGGGAGAGAGGAGACATTCACACAAGAAGTAGAAAAAAGGCTACTCTGTGGTTCGATCACGATAAAAAATATAAATATGTATGTCGTATGTATCTCTCCTGGCATTGGAGAGAGACAAAAAAAACTTCATATTTGTGTAAGAAAAACCTGACTGGATTTGAGCAGAGCAATAAAAAGAATAAAAAAAGAACTCTTCTTTGGTTGGACTCAAACTGACGTAGGTGCCTGTCGCCGTCTATCCCTTACATTTTTACTACTTTCTCCCAGCTTTTTATTTGTATAACAAGAAAAAAAGAAGTTTTCCTTATCTGTGAGTAGGAGCGTACAAGAAGTATGTACAAGGAGGTGCGTTGGTGAGAGAAAGAAAAGAGCTACTCCGTATTTATCTTGGTGTTTTTCTTGCAAAAAAGAATGTATTAGTTAGCGGATTTCTTTGTGGAGCACAAAAAAGTTTCGCAATTTCTCCAATCTCTCTCACACACGTGTTTGTGCACCGAGAGAGAAAGAGAGATGGTGAAATTGAAATAATTAAATACAATGACAAAGAGATTAATAGAAGAGTAAACAAAGTTTTTTTTACGGGGAGAAAGAATCAAGCATGTTTCTGATCTCTATGGTAATGGAAAGTCTTGATGTGAGCTACACTTTCCTCATTTTTTTTGGCAAGAGAGAAAAAAAAACAATCAATGTGCTACGCTCTGAAGTAGTTTTTTTCATCATCTTCTTGCCGGAATTGGAGTGACGCGAATGGGTAAAAAAATATAAAAAAAAACAGGACGAGAATTTTTGTTTCAATACCATCCGGACAGAAAGGAGACTCATTGAATATAAAAGCGTACAATGCAACAGTCGACGGTTTTTTTGTTAAGTGAATTCTTATCGTGAAATGTGTGCGTGTGATGCTGTAGAATGAGGCGCAAGCATTTTATTTCATGACCTGGAGAGAAAGCATATGAGAAAACGTGAAACAGCGTTTTTCAGAAGAGAGGGAGATCATGGTTATTACGATGGCACGAGAAAGGAGGTTGAAATCTAACGCTGTATTTAACTGGTGGTGGTGAGGAAAGGAGAAAACACTCGAGCAGGAGCATGTAAGGTAATGTGCACATCAAACGTAGTTCCCATTTGACGACAAACCACGTCTCACCACCACCACCATGTAATATCAAAGAGGAGCTGGTGGATGCACCTACGTTATATTATTTTTTTCTCGATGTACATTATGAGTGTGGGAATGTGTGGAATCGTGACTTTTTCTCTGGAGCCACCTTCCCATTCCTTGTACCAGGATCGAGGATGTTGAGTGTGAATAACCAGGAGAGAGCATTCACACCCTCAAGAAAATGTATTAGAGAGGCGGACGAGGACAAATATTTTTTTTATCTTCGAGGGAGCACGTACGGAGGAAAACAGTGGAGTGAATTGGTGTTCAGTGTCAGTTGCAAGAGAGTCAAGAGAAAAAATGAAAACAGGATATCAGGGAAAGGAGAAACAAAGGAAAAATAACAATAAGAATGAAAACATGTGTGCTGGAAAATAATATATGGAAATGGTCAGTGAAAAGGGATTACTTTGATGAGAAAAACCACTGCGGATCGGAGGCGGAAAAACAAAACAAAGGAACTCCTGCATATTCATAATTATCTGTCCAGAAAGGTTTACCATGAAGCGCCCACGCATAATATAACTCAACCTGCAGTGTTGCACTTGTCAACCGTTTTCTTGAGCTTACACAACAGTCCGGAACAAAAGTAGTTATTGTTCCCATTATTCAATCTTGAAAATTATATTCTTCTCACAACGATTAGCTCACGACTGAATATTGGTTTGATGAAAATAAAACGAGTGGGTGTACTCTCGAACTTTCTCTTTTTCATTTGTTGTCTCAAAATGTCGTTTATCCAACAACACCCGCTACATCAAGCATTCTTAATTCTCCCTTTGATATTTGATACAAATCATAGCTTGTTTTTACAACAGCGCACTTAAACTCGCCGTAAACTAGAACACGTTTTTGGATGAACCACCCACCCAAAGTTGGAGCATTCAATTTAGTTTTTACATTGTTCATAAAATAATATCGAGCCGAAGGGAAATTGTTCAAACGACGCGACATCTACGCCCGTTCTCGTTAAAAATATTTTTTGAACATATAAAAAATCAACAAAAGGTCCTCTTTCCTCTTCCTTATTTTCTCTCATTCTTCCACACAGATAAAAACCACTGCATGCATGTCCTTGTGTGTGTCCTTTTTATTTTCTTCTTCAATTCCTTCCATGATTTCCCAACGAAAAACAAAAGGAATCACAAGGTATCCTCCGACTGGAACAACGTGTCTTTCCTATTGTAGCTCTTTGTCTCCTGACGATCAAGAATTATGTTCTGTACGCTACGTGGTCCAATACACACTTCACAAATTATTTTCTCTTTCTCTCTCTCTTTATTCCTCTTTTATTTTTCGAGTCAAAACATATATGCGACCTAAACTTTCTCCATGTTTATTACACAATAAGAATATACAAAACAAGAATATTTGCAAGTGGATTTTTCCCATTCGGCGTCTTCTCCGTGTTCAATCGAAAGACACGAAAGTATACCAAAAGCCAAGGAGAGAAAACAGAAGGATTTCTCCACAAAAAATAAAGGTAATGTATCATGCATTTCTCTATTCCCAAGATGTTCACTCTCCGCTTATAGTGGTGTACGTGTGACTTTTTTCCCGCAATATATACGACGAGGAAGAGCGGAGAAGGGAAAAAATCGAAAAAACGAGAACCTAAAAGAAGCACAGAGAAAAATTTCTTTTTTTCTCCGTCGTCTTCTTCTGCATGGTTGACTAAAGTTTAAGGGAGCGAATAAGAACATAAGGGTCTCCCATTATTCCTTCCTTTTTTCATTCCACTTTTCTTTCCCGTGTTTTGTTCCTGTGTCTAAACGAAAAACCCCCAAAAAAAACACACAACTATAAGAAGGTATTCCTCTTCTGTTTTTTTTTCTTCACCGAACAAGAGCCTGATTTTTTTCTAGGAAAGGCCTCTTACATTAAGTAAGCTCACGTTTCAATAAAACTTGGACGTGGAAAACAAAACACGAGAGATCAGAGAGTGGTGCACCTTTTTTAAAAAATAAAATAAACTTTTCTCAGACACGGTGAACAAAACAGGGAGTTTGCATCTGTGAAAATTTTTTTCACAGAGAATTTTTCACGCAGCAGCAGTTTCACCACTAAATTTTTTACGGGTGTGTGCACCCCGAGACAGATTGTCGTCGGTGGTGGTGTACACACAACAAATTTCCAGTAATCAACCAAAACTTGAGTACTCCTCCTCGACGAAAGTCAAAATTGAGAACAAACTCATATCCTCGTTTGTAGTGGAAGACACTCGTTTTTATTAAATAATAGAGAGACAGATGATAGGACCGGTGAGCGCGTTTAATTTACACCGCATCTTTAATGCATCCCTATATTTCAAGGGGAACATGTCAAAACTCCACCTGCAATGGAGAAACATTGTTTACTGAGCGGGGAAAATTGCATTAACGGCGCGTCACCGGCATATTCCAGCAAAATGAAGGGGAATAACAGGGTTGCTCTCGGTGTGTATTACTTTTTAATACAAGTCCACCAAAAAGTTTCGCTGACGTGAACATTCCACGTTTGATAATTAACCAAAAACCTTGTAACTTTCCGATTCTTTCGTTTATATTAACCAGCAACATTTTCCTCTCCGTAAAAAGTTGAAGTCAGCGCGAAACCCATCGTTGCCAGAGAGAAAAGAAAAACTTTAATTTCTCTGCTGTGGGCTACACCCAACGAAACCATTTTTACTTCGCTTTAATGAATGTGAGCAGCATTTATCGACAAGCGTTAAAAACTTGTGTGATAAATGAAGGGCAAGGAAGAAGACAGTTTTCCCCCTGAAACTCTTCTCCCTTCTTCCCAGCTTCGGAACACATGCAAAGACAAATAGTGTACTGTATATATATATTTTTTTTTTTAAAACTCGACAACGATTCGAGTGAAGATCGTGTAGAACAAAGTAATGCACGTTGTTGGTAGTTGTAAAAAAAGTAAAACAAAACATTATTAATGGATATTAGCTTTCTCTCCCTCAAAGGGCTGAGGCTGTGGATGAAAATGAAAGATGATCGGATCACATGACGAAAGTGAAACTCGTGTTTGTGTGTATCTATTAAAGTTGGAAGGAACTACTGAAGAAAATTTTCCATCATCCCATCTCCTTTTTTTTGTCGGCGTCGTCCTTGTGTGTTGTAGAGAGAGAGAGCTCGGGTTGAGAAATATGTTGTCCTGATTTGTTCAACATTAATTACTAAACTTTTTTAATAAGTCTGGTGAGTATGGCTCTTTGAGTTGTGCGCCCAACTAAAAAATACATAGTAAACAGAGACGAGAAAAAAAATCTGTATTGGCTGATGGTCTTCTTTTCTCTCTCCATCTCTAATTCACACACGCTTCAAGATCCCCAATTTTTACTCACTTTCTCGAACGTTTGAAGAAAGAATGAAAGTTTTCTCTTAAGGAGAAACTTGTCTTGTCCTGAAGAGAGAGAGGGAATACACAAGCTTTAAAAATCCATCCAAGCCTCATTCAATTACTGGAGCACAATATCCCGTTTTTTATACTTACTCCACTCTCTCACTCAACATTTTCCTTCTTTTACTATGTGAAACGGTAGACGTAATTGCCTTGGGCTTGACAGAGTGTGTGAGACGAAAACCACAAAAACTTATGGTACTAACTATATTATGGGTGGTATACGAGTCGTCGTCGTTGTCTCCTTTCGTGTTTTCCCTAACCTTCATCCAGAGATTGTGTGGAACGAGGTACACATCCATACATAATGCACACATAAATGATCCAAAAACAGGGGAAAACAAATTTAGTGTGCCATCATGAGTTTTTATGTTGATTTCTGTCAAAGTAGGGAAAATAGAGCGGAAGGAGAGAGAGAGTTGGGGAAAGGGAGAAGACGTAAATGAATATATGTATAACCAATATATGTCGATATATATGAAAAACGAACAAGCCTGACAATGTCGACTTTTACTCTCCACAATTTTTTTACTATCAACTATCTTATTTTTACGAAGACATTCCCCAAAAACTTTTCCACCCATAAGTGAACGAGTATGTGAGTGTACATGTGTGTGTAGCCTTTCAAGTGAGTGTCTGTTGCGGTAACGGTATTACGACGCTTTCTCTCCCTCAGCCTTTCACTAAAACTTTCTACTTTTCACTTGAAGCCTTCTTTTTCCTGTTCTCATGATGTTGACACGGAACGTGTCTTGAAGCGTATATATATCCGCCAACCTCACTCTACGACTCCAATCAATTGCTCTCGAAAAAAAACCTGTTTACTTCTTATGTCTTGCCTGTTGAGTTTGGCTAGTTGTTCCAGGGATGGCACCCGCTTACACCATTTCCGCCCTGTTCCCCACACACAGAGACACACAAACGGAGTAACTTATTATTGACTTTTTCCCTCGTGTATGTGTGTGGAATCGGTTTTAAATGAAAAGTTTTCTCCCCATCACGACATTGATGTCACACCTCAGCAGAAATCAGTGGTGTCCCTTAATGCACAATCCCGATTACATGTCATCATCCAGTATTGTTCTGAACAAGGGAAAAGCCCACGATATGACGACGAGGGATCGTCGTTTCTCTTTTCAGAACTTCATTAACTTTGCAATAAAAGTGGGGGTAACGCTGAGAAAATCAGAAACTAGTTGATAGCCGATATAAAAATATCTCTTTGACTTCCCATTTTTTCCTATCGTTTCACCTATATGTCTGTCCCTGTGCAAGAGAGAGAGAGAGAGAGATGATGATGAAAGATTGCATGTTGCCTAAAGTGCAGTAACCTGCTTAAAATAATAGTCACGCACATATAAGTGATTGCCTACACGGTGTGCCACACACATTTCACCGTGTCTCGCACAACTTTATTATTTTCCCCCGCAGCCCCCCTTGATTCCAGACACACTCAAAGTACGACATGAGTTGAAGGTAGAAAATTTTAGTTGAGAAATAAGGGGAAATAAGTGAAGTTTCATGGATGTCGACTCTGTATGTGGATACACATCCTATTATTTCGTGTTTCTGCCATTACAGTCAAAAGGCTCAGAGTGTGTGTGTGTGTCTCAAAGAGACCGTTGTCGGCAACCGATATGTGATGACTTTTTTATGCCTTCGAGACAAACCGAAAGTCTTATGTCTTCACCTGCGATTTCTTTTATCTTGAGCACACGTTTCCTTTTTTTCTGACTGCAGGGTGAAAGTGCTAAGCTTTGTTGAGGCACTCTCGCGGAGAGGAATACTTTTGTCATGTAGTGGCACACAAAGCTCGAATATTCTCTCCAAATGCCTCACCACCACGTCACCCCAAACCAACATATGGATGGAGTGAGCAAGGCAAGATTTGATTGAGTATGGTCACGATCAAAATGAATCCAAAAGCAACAGTCAATTTACCATCCAACAACTACAAACTCTATTAAAACACTACATGTTTAAAATGAGCTGTTTTCGTTTCAAAAGACAATTTGAATTCGTGCACAACGCAAATGTTGTTGACAAACTCGCTTCAGCGTCTTTTTTCAAAAGGCACTAGAAAGCAGTCGGCGAGCACCACCGAAATTAATTCCATTTTGGGGAAAACAAATCAAAGTGAAATTTACGACCCCGTGTCGTCATCATCCATACTGAAGATGATTAAGAAAAGTTTGTGTTCCCTTGACACGTTAATTTCCTGTCATTAGGCAGTCACATCGTCATCATCAACAGCATCACTTTTTCTTTCCTTTGCTCCTTCTCTGTTTCTCCCGGTGTCGTTTCCTGATTGTGTCCCGTATCGTAAATTTGTCTCCCGCTTTCCAACGACTTTCTCTTGCACACCACAAGAAGAAAAAATTAACCATACACTTTCTCCTAGTGTAACCCAATCCTAATATGATTGAGGAGAACCGCTGTAACAGGAAGGAAAGAAGTTGAGAGAAAAATGCCGTGTAAGTTTCTCACAAGTGAAGAGAAAATTTAAAAGTTCTCCACTTGTTTTGTAAGAAAACTCGGGAAAAAATACTTGGTGGGTCTTTGAAACTTTTTCTCCCGTATCCTAATTCTCTTCTCCCTTTGCCCAATATGCATGAAACATTTTTTTCGCCCTTTCGTACATACCATTGTGAAATTCAACAAATCGAGAGTAAAAAAAGTTAGAAAGCTAACCATCATTTTCGTCTTGTTTTTTTTCGCAAAAACTACACCGCAAGTTGCAGGAGAGAAGTGAAAGATAAAAGCGGAAAGCTAGAGAGAGCGAGACGGTTTTTCAAATGGAATGAAGTATAAACTGGAGGAAATGAAAGATGAAAGTGATAAGCAATTTCTCCCTCCGCTTCACTTTCCCTCTTGCGCCATAGCGGTGACCATTTTCTACACGCTTTTCCTCCGGCTTTGTAATGAATTGTAACTAAGTTGGTAAATGCATTTGGTGTCGCCGATGAGTGGAGAAACATTGTTTCTAAAACGAGGATCCAGACATTTGAGCTTCACATTTTATTCCAAAACTCCTGTATTCCAGATACGCGTCGATGTCTTTTGTGAGAGAGCATTTGTTGTTTTGCGGTTTTTGCATTTCCCTGGTTTCCGAATCGCTCCTGGGATTTGTTCGTGACACCACATTTTCTCTCATCCGATCGATTCTCTTGCTTTTCTCATCCCGTTTTTTTTCTCGAGAAAAAAAACGTAATAATACATGGAAACTGTGCTTTTTCATCAGTTTTTGCCCAGTTTAATAAAATTCCTATATATCGAACACAAAAAATGGGATTCACCGTTCACAACTCTGAAGAGAACAATGAGCGAGAACAAGACGGACAGAGAATGAAGAGAAAATGGCTAATATTTTGTACACCATGAATTATTTCATTGGATTCGCGAAACTCACCATGATTTATTGCTTCGATACATACATTCCTTGTGTATACAGATAAAAGGCATTAAGAGAAAGTGTACATCAGACACATTGATGAACGACTAGTTAAACCATTCTTTTTTTTTAAAATCTCAAGACAATCAAGCAGATGCTTGGGCGTGTTCTGTTTAAACGAATCTTACAAATTCACTTCCTGCTCCGTGTGTGTGTACTTTAGCATAATTCTTTTTTGCTTTCACTTAAAAAAACTAGGCGTAAAAATTCCTCTTTGAAACACTTTAACCATGTAATCAAACTCACAGAGGGAAATGAACGGAGAATAAAAGAGCGCTCCATATTTCTCCTTCTTCATCATACGCAATCCATGAAGGATGCATGATATTGCATAACCACAACATGTTTCAGTAAGAACGGAAATGAAAGCGGTGAAATGAGATGCACAAGGATGACAGAGAAAGTGTGTGAGAGTTTCGCTCCGTTCTTCCTCGTGATCTTCTGTGCATTCTCTCACTTCATCGTCATTCCTCTCTTCGGCTGTATTGGCCAAATGCGAGATAGCTCCTTCGTTTGTCTCTTTCACACACAAGTAGACATGCAACTTCGGTGATATACCTGTGCGAGTGTGCACACACGAAATGTGTGCTTCGGAGACACGCTCTTAAGAAGAGGAAAGACAGGGAGAATGTGTGTCGTCGTTTTTTTCTTCTGCGAAGGTGTTATCTCAAGAATTTGCATATGCTTAAGGAAGCACACACACAGAACCATGAGGGAAATTTCTAACTTTCCCTTTTCCCTATCTTTTGCCTCTGTTGCTCCCATGCGCTACAGTCGTTGTCGTTCCTTTTTCTCCAGGAGAGCTCATTTTCCTTCCCGCTCGTGCTATGCACACATCCATATGTATGAATATGATTTGCCTTGTCGCGAGTTTAGAAAAAGAAAGTCGAGGCGTCTCGCTTTCCCTATTCTTGTCCGTATCTTCCATGCCTCTCAAATGTACCATTCTACCTTGTCTTTCTATACCTCTCAAATCCCTTGGGTTAAGGGACAGAAAATCGTTTATGCTGCCTTGTCTCTCTAAAGTTAGCATCTCCATCCAACAACGGCGGAGTGAGAGTGTGTGTTTTTTTTCTCTTTCTTTCTCGTCATTTCATATTACAGATATTATGGGCTCTCGGTTTCATATGATTTTGGCTATCTGTCCCATCAACTTATTTGCCTTTGCTCACCGTTCCCCTCCTCACTTTTCCCTCGCTCTCCTTTTTTCCTCTTATGTCAATTACTAATCTCACTCAATCACTCAGCCTCCTTTCTCCTCCTTTTTCCCGTTTTTTTCCTTCTCTACCCGATTCTAAATATCAAGCTCCGTATATGCATGAGGTGATTCAAGCTCGGAGGGTTTGGAGAAGTAGGTACACACACACGGTCTCCTGTCTCCGGTGCCTATTAAATGGGGAAGAACACACAGGACGCTCAACGTGCCCGCAAAATGGAGAAAGGTACCTTGGACGACATCACTACTACAAGGCTACGAATAAATCCCTTATTTTTCTCACTAAAAACGGAGAAAGGCGCGCGCGGCATGAGCTTACACAAGTTACACGTTGCTCACACTCCGAAATACATGCACAAAGTGGAACTCGCCGTATTCATAGGCAGAGGACACACGAAAGCAAAATGAGGGAGCCACAAGGTGGACTAGAAAATGGAACTGTGCCTTTCTTCTGATATTATGCACACGTCAAATCTTTCCCTACATTTTCCCTCGTATCACATCACTACACTCAAACTCACTCCTTTTTTGAGAGAGCGGCCGAGATCACAAAAGAAAAAAAAGTACGTATGAGAGAAAGAGACGCTTATGCTCGGAGAAAGTCAGGTGGCTACATGAATACGCGGACGTGTTCGACACAAAAAGAGTGAAAAAAAGCAGAGAAAAACACTGCGACTTTTTCCTACGTCAAGTATAGAAATAGCTTGCATGTTTTGAAATGTCATTTGAATATCTGTTGGATACACATGGTCAATACATTTTTCACTTTTCAAGTGCAAACCGCACACACACACTTGCACAAAAAATACTCCGATCACGTGGTATTTTCAATGCAACAGATACACAACTAGTGTGCGACGACAAGTGGAAAGTGTTTTTCTCCTCTTTTAGTTTGCCACTGTCCTTTTTTTCATGTCTCCCTCATTCTTTACTGCGACCTCGGATTTTTTCCCGAGGCATCCAACTTCACAAGGCATGGAATGGTGGAAAAAATCGTTGGGAATTTAGGAGCAGTAAAAAAGTGCAAACGCTTCGACGAGCCTCGGTTAACAAACAACCACCGCAGTCGTGTGGTGTGCGTAGATTTTTTCTCTCCACTTTCTCTCCCTTGTCGTGTAATTATTTGTAATTTTGCTTTCGTAAAAAACTTTCCCCATATCTTTTACACTGCTCTGTGGGGCAAGCTACAAATTTTTTATTGTGCTGTCCCCGCTCAATTCGCCCTCAACTCTTGCTTCACACACTTTCCACCGGGTGTGGAATGTTGGTGTGACTAGGACAAGAGAGAAAGTAAATCCTTGTGGGTCGTTTTTCGATGAAAGAGACAAATTAAGAGGGGAAATTGGCTTGTGAAAGAAAGGCGAGAAGGAGAGAGAGAGAAAAAAGAGTAAATGGTGAGTGACGGTTGAATGTCCATTGGAATTTAGTTCGGGTAAATCCCGCAACTGTTTGACTTGTCTATTTGTTGAGAACACTTTTGTGTCACAATGGAAAGCTTTTAAAATTGATTCCAGTCCGAGAAGCCCCTATGTATCGCACCAACATACTCTAACATCGTTAAGGTGTTTTATACAGGGAATGATACACAATTTATTTCTTTAAAAAATTTAGTATAAAATAGTTTTGAGGAAAAAGAATTGCTTCAACTTTGCCCACATCAAAAAAATCTTGTTCCTTTCACCCATTTACTTTACCTGTTGCCTATTTGAAGACTGGAGCGGTGTGTAAATTATTACAATATATTTGAGCATATCCCTCGCTCGCTGTGTGAACTATAGAAAGGTAATTTGAGATAAAAACACTGTTTTTGTACAAAAGTTGCCTAAACTTTATAATAAATTATCTGAGATGGGGGCATGAGAGAGAGAGAGTTTTTGTGCGAAAAAATTTTCTTGGCATGGTTTACTAGGTAAAAAAAGTTTATATTCTTTATTTCATTACAAAATGGGAGGCTCAGCCCATTTCCCACTTTCAAACAAACTCATCCGTTTCTCTCACAGCGAGAGGAAAAGGTATGACTTTTTTTCCTTTTGTTGAATGCCGAGAGTTGTGCTGTCTTACAACTCTAAATTACAAGTGTTCCTACCAGCTACTCTGTGGTTTCTTGTTCCCATAAGAGGAGCGAAGAAAACACTATACATTTCCATAGTCACTTGGAGAGAGACACAAACACCTCGAAGACGACGGTTGTATGCAGACACACGTAATGTTCCTCGTGGACTGTTCACTTGGAAATGGAAAACGACTTAATCATTTTCATGGGCTGACTCCATTGTCGTTTTTCGTCACACTTTCGATTATTGCACATTGTCCTCGGAGGCTCACTCAGAGTAATAATGTTCCCCTATGAAAGTCATGTTGGAAAATGACCTTTTCCAATGTATTACACTGCGAATCTCATCAGTTAGTTTTTTTTCTTTCTCTCCACATGGAGAGGACGAATGCGCATCATAAAAAACGAGCTACACGATATAATATGAAATGAAGCTTGGCCAACAAATGGAGTGGAAGAAAAGGAAGAAAAAGCGGTACATAGTTTTCTCCCTCGTCTCGTGTACACGACACACTACAAATATTCTAATGGGATAAAAAGAACCGCACACACAGCACACTCATCTCTCTCGGTGAGTGAGTGAAAGGCATTTTACAACAGCACCCAACCTCGCAACACCAGCACACACAAGTCACCCTCGTATTTTCTCTGTCCATTAACAGTCGCTGAGAGAGAGAGAGAAAGAAAGCCAGAAAAAAAATCGGCTCCGAGAAAAAAAGAGGACGACGTGAAAGAAACTCATCGAGAGCGCTACTCACACTGGTGTATGCATAGGTAGCCTTTAGAATAAGTCTAAAAATATGTCTTGGAGAAAGAAAAACGACACTCTTATACTAACCTACCTCTCGTAGGTATTTGTTTCTATAAATACTCACCGCGTCGTAGTATTACGGGTGGTGAACTTGTATTTTGTTCGTCTCTCGTCTTTCCCGGTCTGTCTCTGTGTGTCTCTAGGCAAGTAAGAAAAATACATTTTACGCCAAGAAGGAAATGTTGAGGACGACAGTAGGACGGGTTATTCCGACACGTATTTCCTTGTTTAGAGAAATGAAAAGATGAGAGAGCGGAGAAGGAGAGACAGAAAGGCAATTCAGACGTAGAGAAAGGAGAGCGGCAGATAGAGAGGAAGGAGTGAGAAAAAATAAGAATAGATGGGAAAAGAGGATGAGAAATATTGGATCTAGGGAATGGCGAACACGTATACACCTACCTAGCTCCACATATTTATAAGAGGAAATGTATTCCAGTGTTTTCAATGTCGTTAGACCTCGTCTCGCTCTCGCAAAAATCTCATATGAGAGAGCGAAGTGAGCCTTCGGAGATAAAAGGCTTGTACCATAAGTACACGCTCCAGGAAAGTGATGGTTATCCAAGTGATATAGAGTGATGCAGTTCGTACTAATATATTGCAACGAAATTTCAGTGGCAAATACAACCAGTGCTGGAGATGTGTATGCACGTGGAAAGAAAGAGAAAGGCTTCGAGGAGGAAAAAAATCCTCGACATGGATGAATGCATAAAAGTGTACCGTCTGTTGAGCGTGTTTACTGTGGATGTACCTTTGGAGATTTTTTTCGCACAATCGTCTATTTAGAAGGATAGAAAGAGTTCTGGCAACGAAACAACACTTACAGCTCACAAACACAAGTCCAAATAAACGCAGATCGCGTAGAGTAGTAAACTCAGGGTACAGACACACGGAGAAAGTGTAGAGAAAGCAAGCATGCAAAAGTAATAGAATGGCTTTCAGGCTATATTCACAAATATAAAGCGTCCTTTCTCTCGTTCTGCAAATACGTTGTGTGGTGGCGTGTGTGGCATCCTCAGAACTAGGCACATTTTTTACGTCATATGGGATATAATTCCTACCGGGTAAAAAAAAGTAGATTGTAGTCCAATGACGTCTGTCATCTGAACGCTTGCTAATCTTCATTTTTCCCCTTCGTGATGGAGTCCATGCAAAAAAAAATACGCCGATGTAGTGTAGAGGTATTCTCGACTTTCACCGAAGTACAGAATACAGGATATAAAGTGTAGACAGTGGTTGGAGGAAAGAAAGGAAAACAACGAGATGCATTTAGCTTCGACTTCTCTCGAGGACATGTACATATTTTTTTTTTCAAACAATTTTTTGTGTGTGAAGAAAAGTGCGGTGTGGTGTGCATGTGTGTTGATATGACAACATTGTTCCTTCAACCATGCTTCTTTTTTTCTCTATCAGCAGCAAAGAATAATGGCTGGTATTGTCCTTCAGTACGCAAGTAAAAAATAACGGCGACCATTTTTCTCTCTCGTTTTCTTGCTCAAGTCGTGTCACAAGCGGTGGTTCTGTGGTTTGCACAAAATCTGTGTTTATAATAAACTCGTAGACGTGCTCACTTTTTCTGCTTATATTCTCAAACACAGAGGGAAAGAGCGAGAGTGAGTTATTTTTGAAGAAACAAAATTTGCATTCCGCTACTTTGGGAAAATGGATATACGCTCAGATGTGAATCTTGGGAAAGTTGACGCTGAAAAAAAATCAGAGAGTGCGCGAGATACAAAATTTTTTGTTGTAAAATGTTGCTCATAACTTACAACCAGTTGATAAACAGGATTAAATATTTCTCCACACACCATTAACCCGACCGCTGAAAAAAAGCCATCACCAAGCAACGCCGGGTGGGAGGAAAATTATGGACTTTTAACTTTTTGAAAGATGGTCCCACCACTGCCGATGGCATAACACAGTCCAATTTCGAAAATGAAAGGAGAGACACCGATTCCTTTGTAAAAGAGAGACAGAGCAAAGAGTCGCAAGAAATTACAACAGAGTACATATGTACACAACGATGCTCATTGAGTCTTGTTTGCTCCGAGGGAAGTAAATCCGTTCAAAATTTGACTTTTATTCTTTGCCTGGACCAAGTTCCCAGAAAAAAATAAGGGAGAAAGCATCATTTGATTAGGGTCGTCGAGTTGATAGCAGGCTCACTCTCCAAACGGGAGGCGAAAAAAAGTGGAGGAAAAAATGGGAGGAGAAGGTTGAACAAAAAGGCAACCTTTTTCCCTCTGGATATTTGGTCAGATGAGTGAAAGCAGCCGGCTGACAAACCACACATACAATCCGTCACTTCAGCCCATTGAGAGTGTACGTGGTGGAACGAATTCTCATTTTTCACTCATGTTCTATGTATGACAGTTGAAAGCCACAACGGGAGTAATCTCGTTTTCCCTTCTTTCTCTCTCATCTCTTCACTTTCTCCTGTTTTCTATAACAACCCTTATATAACTTGCATTTTTTTGGCTGAGCACGAGTGCGAAAAGAAATGGGCCTAACATATTAGAAAAATTATTCCAATTTTACGTTCACAACATACGGATTGCCTTTCTCCTACTTTCACCAAAAAGGAGGGCGCTGACGAAGCTCACAAGCGTGAGCGTACAATCATCTATTTTCTTTTTGCGTATGACTAACGGTCAAAAGACGAGGCGGTGGTAAAGTTGAGTGAGCTTTTTCTACCATGTACTTTTTTTTTCTTGGAGAAAGGAAACATGGAGCATCATTTCAAAGAGGTTGCTGCCATGAAGCCAAACACCCGATGTAATTTCCCATGAGCTTAGGAGAAAAAAAGAAGAAAATAATTCTGAGGAATGGAGTCTGGGCGCCAGACGTGGAGGAAATCCACTAGGTATAATTTCAACAGATGAGAATGCACATAGAGAACAATTATGGCTGATGTAGTTTCCTCTCTCTTCTACAAACGCACATTTTTTCTCTCTGAGTTTCCTTTGTGCACGGACTGTCCTTTTCTGGAAAAAAATTGTGCTTTTTGGTCATACACCGTCATCGTCGAGGAGACACACAAGGAGTTGTTGGAAATGCTTAAAGTTCTCTCTCCCTCACTCAATATTCTTACCACGACAAATAATAATCAGTCCTCAATCCACTATGATAAGGAGCTCTCGCTTTCTCTCTCTGGGCAACTTGTTATTTTCATTTTATTTTCCACCAAGTGTCTAACTGAGTGTGAAACAAGTCGGGAAAACTAAACGACAAACTAGTATCACTTATGTTTTACGCCCTGTAGTATTACCCGCTTTACTTTAAGTGCCTTTTTATACAGAGCACAAAACATCTCATTCCCACTCGGGCATTACAAACAGATTCTCATCTTTACATCGTCATCTTCGCGCTTCTCTTTCTGTCCAACTGAGAAGAGGGTGAACAATAGACAAACAATTTACAGCGGGGAAGCACATTCTTCATATAAATTAATCAAGTTAAAATCCAAGTGACAAAATAAAATACTCGTATTTCCTTTGTCAAAGAGGGGAAGAGAGGGAGAAAATTGATGTGCTACATGTTCTCATTTTTTTACGCTCTCATTCTCACAAACACAGAGGCTACACCCGTCACAGAAAAGTTTGCTTCAGTTCACATGGTGAGAGAAGTGAAAAAAAAGTTTACTGTTTAAAATAAAAATTTGTGTGTGGGAGAGCGTATTGGGAGTAAAATGCAGTGGCGGAACTTGTTTACAGTTTACACTCTCTTCCTCTCTTCACTCACACTCGAAGAAATTAGAGTGAAGACAAGGGAATTACACACGCTTGCATTCCTTCCACAAATACACTTTCTCACTGAAATAAGCGAGCGCAACCTTTTTGTGAGAGGGGATGAGTGCGAATGCAAATAAAATGCTAGAACAAATAATTACGCGGCTATTTCCGAAAATAGGGACTGGCACTAATTAAAGTTTGTCCTTCAATTCAGTATGGTCACCAATGCTGTGGACGGACAATGCTTACAGTCGCTGCGAAATTTTAATACGGACCACTTACTCATTCATTTTTTTATCGTTACTCCCACTCTCGCCTAAACTTCTGACGTCACACATACAATCTTTGGTCTTTGTTCTGATTTTATTTATTTCTGAAGAGGCAAAAGAAGCAAGGAATTTCTACAAGAAGAGCATCTCATGAGCAGACGAATCGTCAGGAGAAAACTGTAAGTAGCTCCGCCACAACACTGAAAACAAGAGATGCTCGTGTCCATTTTACAAACAAAAAAGTCTCAAAAAAATCTGAAACCAGCCGCACATTTCTTCATCTCTTCATTAATTCCTAGTCATTGTTTCATTCAGAGAGAAACGCTTCTTCCACTTGAAAACGCGCTTTTTATTCCTTGAAATATACACAAACAAAAATGTGTGCATCTATTTTTTGCTTCTTGAGCCATTTCGCTGGAATTTTCCTTACGATTACAAACATCCTTTGTTCACAATGAGGCTCTGTCTTGTACGGAAAGACAACGAGACTTAATTAGGAAAAGAAAAAAAACGGAGTGAATGTCTCATACGAGATTGGAAAGAAGAAAAATAGGGAGATCTAAGGCAAAAGGAGAAAGTAAAAGATGAAATTCTCGTCGAGAAAAGAGAGGAGTGGAGAAGAGGAAAAAGTTTTCCCAGATCTTTTTTTTCTCACAGCGGCAGAAGATTTCTGGTGGGTCTTTGTTATTTGTTGATACCCCTGCCGACGTACATAAGTACACAGAGTTTTGTTGGATGGGTAAACTGCTCAAGTTTTTACTGTTTTCCTCTCTTGTTCACCCAAATGCAACTCAGAGAAAATTGTGCCATGGGAAAGATAGACGAAGAAGCAGGGCTCACTTTCATGGAATCCTTCTAAATTATACGTTTCCTCTCTATCTCGTCTTAACCTTGTTCTCTGAGTGGAATGCAAACTGCCCCGAAATTCGACGGTATGTGAGGAGTCAGTAAAATGACTAAATTTTCCCACAGCTTCTGAGTAACTCGAAAGTGGAACGTTTCAAGTTCACTGAGAATTTACAGAGTATACACGAGGTCTCGAAAAATATTTGTCAGCCATGACGAAATGATGATGTTAGTTGTATTTGCTGGACAACCAGTCGGAGCATTAATCATCGTTAGAAAAATTTGTATAGCTCATCCATGAATTCCAGACAGACTTCGCAGCAATCTTAATATTTTTATCATTTTACTTTGTGAAATGAAGTAATTGCATTAATGGAAGCTGTGCAGTCGCGCAAGTCAACCATATTACATAATTTGAGGCCTCATGCTATGTTGACTTGCAAATGTGACGGCTTCAACGAACCAACTCAAAAAACACTGCTTTGCACACAAAGATGATGAGTCATATCCACAAAGGAGCTCAGTGTCAGAGCACAATGTCTTTCACCACTAGTGTGTGTAATGAGCCTAATCACTGATTTTTTCTGTCTCGCCACCCTCGAATGTCGGCAATGAATATTATTTTGAGTCACAAAAAAATCTTTGCTCACATAATTCGAGTGAGCTTGCCTGTTTTGCACTTTGCTTGATTAATACCTTGTCTCCGTAGAGAAAGTGGAGAGGGATGAGTGAGAGGAAAACGAGGGGAAAGGAAATGCAATAATTTCTTCTTTTTTTTTGCAAGAAGCCAAAAGGGATTGAGAGAAGATGATGATGTGCTTTGCAGAAATCCACTTGAAGAATTTTGGATTGCCTAAGATCATCGTTTGAGCAGCAGCTCAAAGCTCTCTTTTCCGTTGGCATAACTCAGAACGGGGAGAGACGACAGGATGTAGGGCAGGACTGGTGTGGTGGTGTGGTAAAAAGATAAAACTTATTCAAAGTTATTGGAATACATCATCCAACTGTGTTAAAAACATCTGTTACGACTTGGTGCAGATCAACAACCTACTTCCAATTCCCTCCCGATTTCCGTTGCAATTTCAAACCTTGTGTGTGCCCTTTACAGCTGGAGCAGCTCTCGTCTCTACTCCTTTTCCCATCACCGTCATGACTCCGTTTCGTACTCCCTTTTTATTCTCTGAAAAAACCCCATTGAAAAAAATACAAAATTTCACAATTTCCAAGATGGAGCCTTTTGTACATGCCTAAATACAAAAACACACATACACTCGTGTATGTACACACCCACAAAAACGAAAGTGAAAAAAGGCATTCATTCCTTTCTCTTCTTTATTTTCTGCCTGCTCTTCCTCTTTACGCATGGGTGTATGGAGAAAGCAGAAGGATCGAGAAAAAAACGTATGGATTATAGAGTGAACATGTTTGGAGGTTATTTCCTAAAAGAGAGACTTATATAAGCTCCAGCCTCTTTCCTCTTCTCCGACTATTCATTCTTTGCAGTTTTTGATTTCGTTCTTCTCTCATCCTCATCTCCGCACAGTTTTTTATACTCATCCGTCCGGAGCTGGAAGCAGGCTGACATTTTTTTCTTTCTTTCTCTCTCATCTTTTTTTATTCCTCCACATTTCTCTTCTCTTCTTTCATCTTTAGGGTAGTGTGTATGTGTGCATCCGCATTTGTGTCACGACTAACTATCGTACTGGGACGAGTGGAGTAGCATTAGATGACTCCTTTCAGAGAGAGAAATAGAGGGAGAGTGAAAACAAGCCAATATAAAATAGGGGACACGGTTGACGGAGAAAGCATCTCGAGCCGAGGCTCAACCTCACACACATCTGCTGGCTCATTCGCTGTACTTTGAGAGAACTACACACGCACACAATTCGATATAGGGAAAAGAGAAAGTGAAGAAAAACGGTGTATTTACTACCCACTGGTATAAAGAACTTGCTCGTTTTTACTTAACTACTCTCTCTCTCGCACTCCTCTTCGAACACCATCTTCGAGTGAATGACTCTTCTCTCTTAGTTCAAGGGAAAGTGGAAGAGAGAAAAAGAAATGAATGTATTCCATGTTTTTCTCGGGTGAGTATGGTTTGTATGAAAAAATTCCAGGAAAGGAGATAAATAAGAGGAAGGAGAAAAAAGGCAGCGAGAATAAGGGATGGCTTAAGATAGAAAGTGAAGTGAAAGCAGAAACACACATACATAACTGAAGAAAGAGAAAGAAAGCAACAAAAGGGAAGAGAGAAAGTGGATAGTCTGAACTGAGCACGAAACTGAGGCATTATGTACTTCAGAAAACGAGAAGGCACACATCGAAGAAAGGGAAGACAGGGAGAATGTGGGAGAGAAAGAAAGTTGGTGCACTATAAAAATCGCCATAATGGCAGACTGCATAACCTCCTATGGTGAATATTAAATGTGTGACATTCATATATATGAAGGGAGAAGTAGAAAAAAATGCATGCGTGATACGCTCAAACTTTTCTCTCACTCTTCGAGCCACATCATCTTCTTCCCATAGAAATTCCTTCAGTGTTTTCAATATCCCTAATCGATCAAAGAATAGAGAGAGAATGGCTTATACACCAGAAACGATGGGAAGAGAGAGAGAGAGAGAGGGGGAGTATGAAAAAAATGTAAGTTTCACAACCCGTAATACACTTTAAGTAGCACCCGATTGCGTATCACAGAGGACCGAGGTTTTCTCTGTGAATACTGGAAAAACTTGGACACTTCTGAGAAAGCTTCACGAGACAAGACAGTATGAATGTGGTAGTCGCAGGTAAAATTGAATTTTTTTTCTCGATGCGTTTTCTTCTCCGAAGAAAAGGACATGAATCCACCACCTCCTCCTTTCTTTCAATTTTATTTTGCAATTTACAAACCCTTCTCAAAGAGATTCTTTTGATGAATATTGCCAAACTTCTTTTCTCGGGGGGAGAAAGGGGGAGGAGAACAAAATGTTTACAACGTTAGCTAACCCAAAGAATGTGGTTGAAAGACGTATTTAAAAAGCCTCCACGGATATTTATATGCATAGCCAAGGGAGAGCTGAGTAGGTAAAGTGCGCAATGTTCACAACCTTCCTCGTATCGTCGTCTCATGAAGCTCTGTAGTCGATAAAAGTAAACAATGTTTAGAAATTGTCTTTGTGGTCTGGACCTCTCGCACCAAAGTCGTGTAAGGCACGACTTCCACACGACCTCAACACCAGAGAAATAACACAAACCGAAAGACTCTTGTAAGACATAGTCGTCAGATTTAACTCTTCCCCTTTTCTTTCTCGCTTGCTCCCTTGTTTTTTTCTATTTTCCTCACTTGTTTACAATTGCAGTTACCATAAAATACTCATTTTTCACTAACGGTCTTTGCTCTTGCCCTCGATCTGTAGCAACATATTTTCTTTCCTTTTCTCTCTCTCTCCACGTTTTTGTCTTCCAG
>JAHZMW010003614.1:0-10751 GCA_027743745.1 Alloscopus bannaensis | reverse complement strand
GAGCGGACGGACAAAGAAACGGACAGACCAAATGTGGAATCTTATTACTATCTCTCTCGCGATAGTAATAAGTATGAAACCAAATACAACTTGATGATTGGCAACTAATGAGAGAGGGGTCATAATTGATGTCGAATAAAAAACCGATGTCGCCGTACGTAATTAAAATGTAAATTTGCTAACTAAACGCAATTCCATTTCCGTTATATCTCCGACCCAAAACGATGAATATTAGTTCATTAAATATGCACGGATTAACTAGTAGGTTTAATTTCTAGCAGCGTCAATAGCGACGTCGTCGTTTGAGGCGACTGCGAAAAAAATTGGTACACGCACATTAGAATGAACAAAGTCAACTTGTCTACCCTGAGATGGGGCAACTCTATGACTCGCAAGTGTGCCATCCATGAATCGTACCTGTTTACCTGTGAATCTCTCAGCTGCATGAAAATATGTTGAAAACACCACCGGGCAATTGTGTGTTTTATGAGAGTCGTCGGGTGGTGAAAATACAAAGTCGATTTATTTGAAGGAAGGTCACCACCACGGTGGAGGTAATATTGGTGAGAGGATTACCTCTTAAATGGTCGAATCCTGAGGTAAGGGTCTCGAACAACAAGAAAGGCTCCCTGTGTTTTTGAAGCTTGACAAGAATGATGGCTGCGGCGTTATCAGAAATCATCCGGAAGTCTCCAAGTAAGACATCTTGAAGATGGACGACATTTTAGTTAACTTGTTTGACCAATTTGACAATTTTTCTAATAATTTGAGTGTTGCTTCACTTTCCAGGATGCCAAGGACTGGTGATGGTGGCGAGACCTTGCATGGTCTCCGCAAAATTGTCAACAGATGCAACAAAACAGCAGAGTTCGGACATTAGCATGAAGCCAACCTCGGTTTTCGAGCCCAAAATGTACAGTATGAAGAAAGGGACTGGTGGGAGGTCGTCCTTCAATGGGGTCGTCGCCACGGTGTTCGGTGCCAGTGGATTTGTTGGGAGATATGTGTGCAACAAGCTCGGAAAGAGTGGAACGCAGGTGAGGATGATAAGTGGTGGTGCAATGAATGTCGGGGTTTATTCTTTTGCTGTACATTCGTGGAATCATGTTGGTTGACTGGACACTCCACAGATTATCATCCCGTATCGTGGTGATCACTATGACGTACTAAGGCTGAAGCTTGTGGGCGACCTGGGCCAAGTGCTGTTTTTTCCTTACCACCTTCAGGATGAAGAGTCAATCAGAAAGGTACCTTGGTGTGCTTTTTTTGTCTGAAATGGCCTCAAGTGTGAAAAATGGGGGCTGTTAAGGGTTTCGTTTAATTTTGTGAAATCTCAGGCGATGAGGTACTCGAACGTGGTGATTAATCTTGTCGGGCGTGATTGGGAAACGATGAACTTCAAGTTTAAAGATGTTCACGTCACGGGAGCCAGAACGATTGCAAGAATTGCCAGAGAATGCGGAGTGAAGCGTTTAATTCATTTCTCTAGCTTAAACTGTGAAGATCCGAAGGTACGCAAAGTTTCGTATTTTGTCCAGGAAAATACATAGCCTCATATTGAATTGATGTGTGTATTGCACTTGGTGCAGAGTCTGGGCATTCTTCCGGATGGATCTCAGTTCTTGAAATCGAAGCATTTAGGCGAGCTAGCTGTGAGGGAAGAACAGACTTACGACATTGTTGGGTGAGTCTTGTTGATTCATGACAAACAACTGTATTTAATTAACGAAACGTTGCGATGATTTTTAGTTGCATAAATCACTAACTTGCAGTATATAATAAATTGTTAATATTATAACAGTCCAAATCGGTACAAGTTATCCGAGATTGTTGACTGGTTTTACCGAGTCATGAGGAAGGATGAGGAGTGGGGCTATCGTCGAACTGACCTGCGTTGGAGTCCTTTCTTCCAGCTAAGAATCAGTGCAACTCAAAAGTTTTGTCCGAGCTGGCCCTTGGGATATCTAGGATGGGATAAAATCGAACGGGTACACTATCTTATGAGTTCACAATTTGTCCCTTTTAAGTGTGGAAAAGAGAGATTTTATAAAAGAGTTCTCTGTTATACAGGATCATACCACGGATACTCCAACTGGGAACCCAACGTTGGAAGATCTTGGAGTTGCTTTAACGAGTATGGAAAGTCGAATGGCATGGGAATTGAAACCATGGTATGCACACGCCTACTACGACGAGGAATTGGGTGAATTCGCACCAGCAACACCTCCGAAGACGGTGTCACGGTTTGAGACGGTGTAGAAAGTTGTCCGTCACTCTGATTTATAAAGATGTGTATTTAATATAATGTATGCATATGTAATTACTTGTGTGCGAATATGATTAGCGAGAATCCAACAAAACGTATGAGCCATTGTTTTAAATTCCCAGTACTGCAGTTGTCGTTAGTAAAAAGTAATGGAATATATACTTCAATTGGAATCACTATTCATCGTAATTTTTTCTCTTCGTAATCAGTATCATCATCTCTTGCATCTTTGAATGGCAAAGGCATACAGGAAGTCTCAATATAAAACACAATTCCTGTCCGGAAAGAAGGGCTACGGGTGGTGGTTATGTGACAAAAACGTATTTAAGAAACATTTCTTTATTTTTAACAAAAAAACAAACACAAACACACAAGTACGTTGCAATAACTTAATACAGTAAATGCATAGATGAAAGTGGTAACTCTGAATTTATGTATGTTGGCACGTGCTCCTAAAAGTAAGACGCGTTGGGACTAAAAATTAATTTAAAGCTTAATTTAGCAATCTCAAACCTAAGGTACAACTACAACAACCATCTTAACGCAAACTAAGCTAAGCTCTTCACAACTTGAACGATAATGCATAGATGTAATAAAAATTGAACAACTGAAAATACTGTCTGTACTTTGTAAAAAACAAATATCAGTGAACAATGATACAAAAAGACCTTAATAACTCCTATAATCATCACCCAGTAAATTATCATCATTCGGAATCTGTATCGGAAGAGATTGTTAATCGCGACGCATTCTTTGCGGTGCTTTCTAATGCCTCTTGAAGCTCTAGAACGTGTTCGATTGGCTGCGGTTTCCCATCTGGCCCTATTCGGCACGGCTGAATTAGGTGAGACGCTGACAACTTCTCAATGGTTTGCACTAATTTCATCGCTTCGTGTTCTTTCTGCTCTTCAGTCATTTCTATAGGCGAATCTTTAGGCTTGATCCATCCCTCGATGGGGTTAATCCTATCAATTACGGAAAGATTTTACACGTAAAGTACAGCAAGTGTTAGTATGAACAACCATTGCAAACAGTTTTTTTTAAAAGGAAAACTCACTGATCGGTGACTTCGTTGTACTCATCGCACTCATTTTCATCTGACTCGTCCGAATAGTGACTGTCCCCTTGTCCACCCAGCATTAGCCCACGACTAGCCAACAAACCGGCTGCGTTACCGTACCCAGTGTACTTGACTAGAGTACGAACTGAGTTTGAAGAAAAACAATAGAATTTGTATTGAGTTTTAGAATAATTAAAGTGGCTTTCCGCATAGTAACCACACACAACTAAACTCATAAGTGGAAAGTAAGGATTACCTTTTTCTTTGCATAGAACAAACAGAAAATTCACCGCTACTTCCGTGGCATGACCTGAGGGTGTGTGAATGATGGAACATAATTTATTACGAATGGATGAACCAATCTCTGGCCGCTGCCTCAAATCTTCTTTTGTCAACGGAGGCAGTATACGTTGCTTCAAATAGCGCCTGATCGTTCGATTCTTGCTAGCCATCCGATACAAAACTAATAGCACTGGTTCCACGTGAGACCGCTGCAGAAATAAAACAGCAAGTCATATCCGCACTTTTTCGACATCCCTCAATATAACCATAATGCAGTGTAAATTATATTTAACAAATACCTCTGGCGCATTCAGTTTCACATTCAATACTCCAATGACAACTTCCACCGCACTCAGATCATATCCTTCAAAAATTGAAATACTGTCTGCTTGAACGTCACTACCCGCTTCCACCAGTAATTCTTCAAAGCACTCATAGGGAACCACGGTCAGCAAATGAATCGAATGACTGAAAGAGTTCGTTCACATAGGTGTAATCAGCTTGTAAGACAACGGTTGCAAATTACGATAACAAAACGCATTGGCAACTCACTTATCCATTTCCAATTTTTTGTCCGAGACAGTCGTTCCGTGTACCAAGTTTCTGCGAATCCCTTTACATAACTGACGTAGTACTCGATAGTCTTCCGCGTTGAACAGATCAGCCTTTAAATCCGTTTTGTTTGGGAAAATATCATGCAAAATATTATAGGTCACTTTGAGAGCCTCCGACATCACATCCATCACCTCACTATCGTAGGCATCCGGCGAATTTTCCGCGGTGGCGTCCATAAAATCCACAAGAACCTCAATACCGTTCAGATCACGTCTAACGATTTGCCTGTATAAATTTATTTTAAAAATTACCTAACCTCATAACATTTAAAAATTATTTTCAGCATCGATCCTTTTAATTTCAACTCACGCAGCACGTTTGTTCAGAGCAGTGATTAAAAAGAAGGTCTTCAACAAAAACTGCTGGTTCTCCCAAGGGAGGTAGTGACAATCTCTAAAGTATTCTGAATGAAGTTCGCGAAAGCGAATGCACTTCAGCACTTGATTCACGAGAACATTCAGCAATCCGTCTTCAATTAGTTTATCTTGCAACGTTTCGCTTTGAAAAATCATGTTAAAAATGATTTTCATCCCGTTCAAATGCTCTAGATAGTTTGACAATCAAGGCACAGAGTATATCATATTACACACACAATTCTTGTCTACATAACTAATCAAGAATTGTATAAAGTCTTCATCTGAATTACCTTCATGGCAGTGATATCTGTCTGAAAAGACGAGGCCTGAGGATTTGAGTAATTCAGCGACATCCGCGTCGGTCATTGAATCTTCCAGTGTTTCCTTATCCCGACTAAAATCCAAACCACTGATTATTATCACACCTAGACTGGATTGTACTCATGCAATATTCTGTGTGTCTGTTTTAAAAGCATCACCTCAGAATTCGCAGCAGAATCAACAGCGGATTAACTATACTACTCTTGTGTGGATCACGATGAATCAAACACCGAAAAGCACTGCACCACAGTCGCCTTTTATCCAGTGCATTTTCCTTCTCGATCGATTTCATCCTGTCATACTGAAACAAAGACGAAGCCCACAAACCATTAATATCTCAGACATTAAAAAACCATAAATTGCATTTGCACACGAATGTCCACACGATGTGTTGTTACCTTGGTGTTAAAATCATTCACAACATTGAGCCATTCAGGATTCCAAGGACCAGGAGCCTCAAGAGCTTCTAGAACTTGCAGTAGCAATTTAAGGTCACCCATCCCAAACGTAATAGGAGGAGCTCATAAATCCAGAAGACACACCTGAAAATATCAACCCACAATTACGTAAATCATGACCACCACGAGTTTCTTATTCCCAACCCACAGCTTGAGGTTCAACAAAGACAAAATGTTGTGTTTCGTGCAATTAAACTACACTACAATCTACTCTCAACAAATCGCAAATGAACTGTTTCACGAAACCTGTGCCAGCTTCTGCAAATTCGTAACAACACAATTGACAGTACTCGGTTTAAAACCCTAACTTTTCGACAAACCATAAAGCAATCTAACCACATCCTAACTGACAATCCCAGTCACCAGTCGTGACAATAAAATAGCAACCTCCCTTGTCAGATGTCAAACCGGTAATAAACTACCTTCCTCAAATGCCAACTGCTTAAGATTATCCGTACTCACCATTAAATATGACTAAAAAATCTTCACCGACCGAGATCCAGGTGTGTCAGCAACTCTCAAAAACATCCACACATTTAGGATACCCAAAAGACGGACAAATCCTCTGGAGGAATTCTTCATGAAATTCCTGACCTCCTCAGACCAACAACACGAATAATTAAAAATAATAACAACGGACGGGAAAGAGAGTAAACAGGAGGAACAACTTAGTTTACAAGACGTCAAGAATATTGACACACCAACTCTCAAAAAAACGACTCCACAACCACCACCAGAGCACACCGAAGATCAAACCCATAAAAAAGTCTTTTGTGAGCCGACTCACATCTTGGTCGTCCGAGTTTGTTTATGTTGTCTGTGTGTGTGTGTACACACATTCTCGTATCATGATTCATTCCATCCAATATGTCCCTCTCTCTCATTCTCTCCGCGTCTCATTTCCAGACAGTGTGAGAGTCTCTCAAGTTTTGACGTTTTGGTAGGATTCACTACGACTGTGAATGATGAATTGATGTGATCTTTCAAGTGGCTTTTCAAGTGACGATTCGTAGATGCACTTGCACAGAGACGCGGAGTACAAAGAATAGGACAAGGATTGAGTCTTAGTGAGTGGCATTTGCGTTTTTGCCACCAGCAGTTGAGCTTCATCTGCAAAATTTCTTTGTTAACAGGAGTCAAATTCGTCCCTACTTCATCTCGAGGTTTGTAATTTACGTGAATTAGTCGTTTTCGCTAGATTAGGACAAGGTGAGTCTGGGACTAAATTTCGGCCCAAGATTAAGCCCAAGATTAAGCCCAAGACCGCTACTTCGCATATGTGTAGCCCAAGACCAACTAGATTTATGAGGCCCAAGACCGGTCCGAAAACCAAAAGCTCACCAAAGAACGAAACAATTATGCATGTGTAAATACACCGTGTCGCATAATGGCAACATGGATTGCATAACGATTGAAAATGGTTGAAAAACTATGGTTTGACAAAAATAAACCCTTCAATTAGGAGCTAGGATTGCTAACCTCAAATGGTCTTTTATATTTCATCGGTGGGCTTCTTTCGAGTTATTAAAAAGCCCGGGCAGCAAAGACCAGCCGGCCTTTAGAAAGTGAGCACAAGCCCAACCTTTCGGTCTCAGGGCCTGTCCTGTGTAGCCCACCAAATTCGGCCCATTGCTCACCTCTAATCCGGACTGACCCCGGGTCCACTCAAGAAATATTCACAGCAATTGTACCGGAATCAGCAATGATTGTTCAATCAGTGTTCAGAGAATGAGCGAAGTGTGTACGCCTGTTTTCATATAAATGCATCACGTCATTGTGATGGAAACTTTTGTTGGGAGCTCATAGTTTATGTTGCGCGTCCCTCAGGTCATCCTTGCTTTGGGGACGTCAGGTGTTGTGGTAGTCGTGTTTACGGTGTGCGTTTAGTCGGTAGCCTGGGAGAAGGTCCGTAATTCATCTCACATCTCAGAGATCAGTTTTATTACGAGATACAGAGATTTTCCTATTACGCTCATTCATCTCTGACGGTGTAAAATTTCCATGCCGTCACTTCTTGTTGTCTGTCCACCACGTACGTAGTTTTGTCTGTAGCTTCCTCCACGCGGTCAGTTTCCCAGAAATAGGGCACCACTTTTGAATCTGTCATGGTCTGTCAGTAGTTTTGATGTCCCCTTTTCAACAACATGCTGTAATCCGCTGGGAATTAGGAATTGACGACCACCCTTGAAATTGTGAAACTTGATTTTTTTCTGATACACATCAGTGCTCGAGAATTTCTTCATATAAATTATTTCCTCGCAATCTTGACCAGGAAGGAATTTTGGTATGCTTGGCATATCATAAAAAAATCGGAAATTTTTGAGTTGTATAAAAGTGACAAGGTATAGAAAGTCAGACAAGTGAAGTGAAACAAGACGAATAATAATAATTTGGGCGTGAAGTTTTTGCTGAATTCTGACAATTTTGTTAAACTTTTGTCATGGACGTGTGAGATGCGGACACACAACGGCGTCGTTGAGGACTGTTTATATTAATAAAAGCTTTCCGCTAACGCACTCGTTTTCTGTGGAACTTTCCTGGATTTGAAAGCGATTGCTATGCGTCGTGTAAGGACTATATATTTTTTTTTGCGTTTTCTTACATATTTCCTTCCGGGTATGCAAATCGATACATGTTAATAATATCGATCCAATCCTGAATATATACCTCTGCAAACGTTTCACACAGTTCACTTAAAGTCGTTGGTAATTCCCAACCTATATTTCATTCTAATTTGCATAAATGAAGCTTTGCTATTGCTGGATGCATTGCTGTGCTTATCAATACCAATTGTTATAGCGATTATTGTTGAAATTTATTTATGAGAATTTCAACAGTAATTGCTTTGCTCAACATTTGCGGTCCGAGAACGACCATTTCTAGAAAAGGGAACTTTATAAAACTTTGAACCGGAGCTTATATGTCGCCTCGATGAACACCACTGAAACGTTGAAATTCATAATTGATATGAATGTCTCGTATGAAGAACGTCCAGCAGTGAGTGGAACAAAGAAATTGCTCCGTAGACTATGCAATGTTAGGTTCGCGTTGTGGTCTGAAACCTCATTTTTTGTTTGGCCACCAGAGTGTCGACACAACGACGGTTACAGCTCTCTTCGTTAAAATTGCGGAATTTTAATTTTTACAATTTCTGGAGAATCCGACATTATTGAATATGTGTATTTATTGAATATACAAATACTGAACTGACAGCCACGCTGTGAGTTCCGTGTGTTTGGTTAAAATCATCTCTTTATAATGCATTAGATGAATGTACTGTTTTCAAATTTTCAGAGGATATTGCCAAGACGGAAAATGGAGGAGTGTCTTCCTAACCGAGAACGAGATCAACCAATTTTCCAAACGTCATCAACGAACCGCCTGGATCATGAGATTCCAATGCTTAATCCAGTTGTAAGTCTGAAACTTTAACAGTTATCACATTAACATATATTTTCTGAAATATACAAACGTTCTCTCAAGTTCTAACTTCTAACCTTCCGTAATATTGAATATATTTTACAGATTCTTAAGCACATTTTTCAGAGATGTGATATTGGCACATTGAAACAGTGCCGTTTAGTGTCTACCCTTTGGCGAAACGTGTCTTTGGATTCATGGCGAACAACTGCAGTTCTGAAAATGACTGAGGCGCCTTTTGAAAAGAAAGATTTAAAACTTAAGGAGTACACCGACCACGTCAACCGCTCCAGAGCGGAAGGGGATGTGAACAAACTCCTTCAAAAGCCATTTCGGAATTATACGTTGGTGGGAGTCAAGTTTTTTGTGGAGGACGACAAGGCATTCCAACTTTTTCAGGGACACTTTCACGCATTTCCTCTTGGAGAATGTGTGACAAGACTTCATCTGGCAATGTGCGGCTTCCTCAGCAACGTTTGCTTTAACCGATTGCTGTCGTTGGTTCCAAATCTGCAGGAATTGACTCTTGTCAAGAACGTATATTTATCCTATGGTCATGGTGATCGGAGTTCATTAGCTGTGATAAAAGGGGTAGAGATGCCGAAACTGACCACGCTAAACCTTTGTCTCTCAACCTCTGATGGATATAGAAACATTGACATGTCGTGGGAACACTTTTTCGGGCGATTTCCAAATCTCCAGGTATCTTGACTTTTAATTTTATGCACCACCATTATATAAATTTTATTCACATGAGCTTCATGGTGACGAAATTTAATTTGATATATTTAGCCTTTTTGCATATTTTCAGACTCTGTCAGTCAGCTATGATTCTTTGAGTGATAACCCTCGTCTCCGTTACGACGAGTTTGGCAAGTTGCTCCTCGCAATCACCGCTATACGACTAAATAACAAAGTTAACCTTCGAATTTCATCTTTGGACATGTTGAATGTGTACGGCAATATCATCTCGTTTTTACAACTATAACATCCCGTCTACAACAATTGAGCGATTGTGATTATAACTCATTGTGTATTGTATTTTTGATCTGACGTGCTTTAGGGAGGAGAAAGGTATTGAAATTCTGCCCGATTTTGTTCTTGATCAGCTAGGTGCACTAGACGTGAAACTGAGCCAGTTAAAACTTGACGTGGGCACGAAAACTCCGCAAATGACCTTGAGGAAATTTTTGGAACCACATTCATCCTCCCTTGAACAACTCACGTTGTTTCGGCTTCCGTCTTCATCACCGTTGGCGGACTTCTCGAAGACATTGTGCGGGCACCAGGAAATGACTTGTCTTCGTCACCTATTTATCAATGGAAGTCTGGTGAACACACTTGGATTTCTGAAGTGGACGCCAAACCTTCAGTGGCTTCGTTTGTTTATCGACAAAACTGATTATTTACCACACAAGTTTCCAGACAACTTTCGGCTTCGAAGGACCCCAGCTCGACTTCAGAAGGACATTGTTGAAGAAACCATTGCAAAGTATGACATGAGCTTTGTTCAGCTTTCGAAGTTGGAGGATTTGGAAGGCGATTTCCTAGTGTCCGGTTCAGAGTCATTTCTGTTACTCACGCAGTGGATGCCCAACGTTCGGAGCTTACATATACCGTTGACAAAAGACACGTTTCGGGTAGTTTGCGAACGGTGGAGTCATACTTTGACGAAATTGATTATACCGAGGTGGTGTGGTTTGGATGATGAAGCAATTACAGGATTTGTTCCTGGAGATGTCAGAGGATGTCGTGGAGAGGGACCACTTCGTCCAAACATCACTAATTTGAAAGGTAGGGCAGAGTTTGTGCTGTTTTACAGATTGATCAATGTGCTAACATTGAACTAATAAAATTCGGGCGTAGGAAAACTTCCGGCGCTCAATTCCCGGCGAACCAACTTCCGGCGCTCAACTCCCGGCGGTCTCAATTCCCGGCGGCCTCAACTCCCTGCGGCTCAATTCCCGGCGAGC
>JAHZMW010003613.1:0-25059 GCA_027743745.1 Alloscopus bannaensis | reverse complement strand
CACAAAAAATACCATCATCATTCTCATTCCTGTGTGGCAAAGCAGTCCGCATTTCCCTTCCTCATGACACACGGGTTTGGTGTGACGAGAGCATCAGGATGATCGTGATGCCAACAATTTTACACAGCATCATCATCACAATATCACCAAGACTTGGTGTTGGAGAAACAGTTTTGTTGGGGGAACTCAGGGATTACATTGAGTCACTCCACACACTCTCGTCGTCGTCTCCGTATTTTTAGGGGGGGTTGCATACATTCGAGACTCAAGAGGAAGGAGCAGGTTTGGGAGCGCCTGTAAAAATTTACATTGATGAGCAGGTTTAGATTTTCGAGAGATGAACCTTGCCCAACAAAATATAAACATTGCTACAGCGTCCGCAGCCAGCATCCTCGTACCTTTTCCCACTTGGCTAGAAATCGGGGCGAGGACCGCCGCACCAGCTACCACCGCTTTTCCTCCGCGACTCGGCACACCGCCGACGAGAAAAATTTGTACACTTTCCCTGTACTCCGTGATGCACCACACGTCGAGGGAGAGGCTGACCACAGATCCTCCAATCTCGTCCGTGTTCCTCTCACTCAGTGTGGCAGGATACTGGGGAAGCTTTTACACACCTAGAAAAAAAAACGAGAGAGTTCACCTGTGTGCTCGGGACATCCATGTAGTGAGTCTTGTCAGCATTGTGAGGACGGGGGACGATAATATGCCGAGAGTCAAGTGCAGGGCGCAGACACACTCACTGGCACATACAACGACACAGCAACACAATCTCGGCTTCTTTTTTTAGGGCCTAGCCTTAATCTCTCGTTTTACATTCCTCTCACACATTATTCAAACGTATCAGTCCAATGTAATTCCTCACACTCTCAGAGAGTATATAGCTGAAAAAAAAAAGTTGTTTGCTCGCTTCCCATTGCGACGACGACGAAGACGACACAAAAAAAACTACTCCTTTTAGCACAACACGACTCTCTCTCTGCATCCAATACACTCACGTATTGGCGACGAAAAAAAATAGTTAATTGTAAATGTGTCCAACGGAGAGTTAAAAACTTGAACGATGAGTTTGGAGACGACGTTATTTTGGGATATAATGTGTGTCTACATGCTCCTCAATTGTCCTCCTCCGAAAAGTCTTGACTAACGCAGTTTCAGCATTCCTTCACTGACATTTTTTGAGACGGAAATTTATGGATTGAGCACTGTGTGTCAAAAGTGGTCACCTGTCGAGGAAACGATGATGGGCATTGTTGTGGAAGTCAGTGAGAGGAAGACGAGTCACTTTGAGATGAGGTGGTGACACTCGGAGTCATCCTCGTCGTCGTCATCACGATGAGCCAGAGTGTTGTTGACATTGTCCTTATCTGTCGTCAGATACATGATCGGTGACCACAGTGACCGCACGTTGTGGACGACTTGGTGAAACCGTAAAAAGACTTGCTGGAGGGAAGTGAACACTCAGTTGACACCAACCACGGTCCTCATGACGTGTGGCTGGGCGCTCTGTCATCAATTTTGACATTTACACGGCTTTTACAAATTTGTCTTTGGTGTGAACAAGTGCGTAAATTCAGGACTACTTTGACAGTCATTGTCGAACTTGTTCACTGACAACTCACCAACGATTGTCGGCGAAGGAGTACACGTACATATCTACTTTTTGTTTGGAGTCGTCATCTTCAATGTCAAACTAGGAATTTTTTGTAGTGATCGTTGCGAATTTTTTGTCGAGTTTTAAGCAGTTCAACAGTGTGTGTCGTTAGTGCGAAATATTTTCCAGTAGCGGACGCTCATCGTAGAGTTTACTTTGATTTCGAAACGATTTCCGGGTAAGTTACACCACCAACCCACTTCATATGACAAGATTTCTTCAGATTGTATTGCAAAGCATTCCCAACAAAATGAGGAATGCACCAACACCGTACAAAACGATGACAATTATGTACTTGTAAAAAAAGTGTGGTAATCCTGACTCATGGGTTGTTGAATGAGGTGGCATTTGTAATTAGTGAGGGAGTATTTACTGACGGTGGAAGAGAACCATTGATAAATTGTAGTTTGCATGAGCATGCGTTGTCTGCAATAGGACAAAAGTATAAGAGGCAGGCGACAAGGTTCTCATTTTGTAGAGCAGCGGAAAGGAGAAGCTGAGTTAGCGGAAGCTTATCTCATCGGGAAGGATGATGAACACCGGAGCCCGCAGCGAGAGCCCTGCTCCGCCGCAGTCGTCTGTCAACGGATCTGCGTCAGGACCTGCACCTCCTTCCGGTATCCTTGACTCGTGTGTGTAAGTAGCCTTGTGACGACGAGTCACTACTCAGAAAACTGTGATCGTCTCTAGAAACAGCTCCTCGAAGCGTCTTCCTTGGTTCCTTTTTTGTTTTGCCAGTTATTCTAATTTGCGACAAAAATTGTTATGTTATCAGTACCGATTGTATGTGATTATTTTTATGTGGTATAATATATTTTTGGATGCTGGAGTGATGTCACCAAGTCTTATCGTAGTGCTGCTCAACCTTGTTGAGTCGACTTGTTGCTTATCTTTTTTCGTTGTGCTTTCCCTTATCTCGTAAATCCTCCCTCTCCAATCCTTGTGCATGACTCAATGTCAAGTGTGTGTTGACAGTGCCGCTGTTGTTCTCCGCTTATCTCAATGCAGTTCCTGAGTTGCTTCTTTGTTTAAGAGTCAACGAAACAATATGGAAAAGGGGGAGAGAGGAATGATTGCAATGATAATTATTATCAAACGGGATTTTTTTTTGGGGGGGGGGGATTTGCTTTAAATGTGTGAAAAGTACTAAAAAATTTATTGGTTTCCTTTTGAATGACTGTGTTTACCATGACTCACCACACCACCACCACCAACAACCACTTCACAAAAATACACACGTACATTTCTGTGACATTCCGACATTAAACCACACTTGGGACAACGCTCATCACATCGTCGACGGGTGACAGGGTTGTAAGTAGACAGGTCACAGAGCAGAGACAAGAGCGCGTGGTCACTCGGACTGAGGTCACGTCACACAGGTCACGGTGCCCTTTTCAATTTTCTTCTTGCAAACGAAAACTTTCACATCTTGTAGCTTTCTCTCTCCTCTCTCTACTGACATAGTAACCTTGTTTTTGAGTAGAACTTTCACCTCCTTTTTGCTTCCTCTCTGGTATCGTCGTCATGTCAACAGTCATCACCGTCTCGTGATTTTGTCAACTTCTTCAAATTTTAGTTTGTATCTCTCTCGTAAGATCTTTGTGCTTAAAAAAGCCTTCAACTATTTCACGAAACAATTTCATTCACACTTACTAACGTCTTATGCGTACTTCTTACAAATTATTGGTCACTAAATAAAGTTTTTTTTTGTTTCAGACTTGTAGAATGTTTAGCGACGAGCGTGTCGTCACTGTTTATGATATCTTAAGTACTATTGTTACTTGATTAATTTGTAGAATGACTTTAGTAAGATACTCTTTTTACAAGTAGCTAAAACTAGTAATTTGTCTTGACTTCCTCACTTTCATTATATTGTTGATGATGATTAAGAAATAACTTTGTATTGTATTCTGCATAGCATTCACAGGCGTTGTACAGCGACCTTTTATACTATTATTATTTATGTTATTACAAGAACTGATTAACTATTGTATGAGTGATAGTGTCTACATAGAGGTTCTTCTCTTCGGTTTTTGTACTTGTAACGAAATGCAAACTGACTTACTTGTATGGTGACGTGTCTTGTGTTCTGTTCCGAGTTTCGATACCGATCATCATCAAAGTGATTGTGAATGTCAAAGTAAATGTGAGTTGTGGTTGTCATTTCAGAGCGAACAAGGGTGGGCTGGTGAATGGGTATCACACCACAGGACGGTCAGGAGGAGGTCTCTCACTGTCTCGCGGAGTTGGCCTTGTCGGCTCCAACGGCTCGCTGACCCTTCACACGCGCTCCAACTCGCTGGTGAGCAATAACCGGCAGCCAACCACAGGGGAGGAGCAGCTCCTTCTTCATCACCCTCAGCGACAGACTGGCGACCGAGTTGCAGTCCTTCCCTCGTCAGCACTATTACTGCCCTTTGACGGGAGTGGCGGAGGGAACGTTGCCACGCCACCACAACAGCATCCGCACCCTCTGTCGAGCACTGCGAGTTTGGGCCGAGTGTCAAAGCAGCAGTTGACCACGACGACAATCACGACTTCCTCGTCGTCAACAGCGGTTCACCGGACGACGACCACGACTGTGCAGAAGCGAGGAGGCGTTGGCGGCGGAGGCCACGTCGTGCAGGCCGGAGGAGCCTCACCGATTATCAACGTCGTCGACCCTGCGTCTGCTGGAGGCGTAGCAGCCACGACGGCTGGAACGACAGAGAACCACGCCCCGCATCACCTGCAACACCATCACTTGTTGCAGATGGGCCCTGATGGTCAGCCAATGGACTTCAGCGGAGTACCTCGTCCCAACCAAGTGACTGTACCTGGTCCCGAGTATGTCACCGCCGGTGGGGCGGCAGCCTATGGGACCAATCCCCGCACTCACTTCGCGCCCCCCAACAACCCACCCACCGAGCACCCGCCCTACGACCCTGCCATGGTCCAGGACCCTTATGTCTATGCTGCTGCCAGAGGTGTGCCGCCCGATCCTGCAGGTACGCTCCACACTCCTCCCCACACACGGGAGTCACTATTTTTTATCGTGTTTTTTTAAGTTTGTCTTGTTGTCGATAGACTTTTGCATTCGTTTGGTTTTTTTTTCTTTTGTTTTTATGTTTTGCTCACTTCTGTTGCTGCTCTTGTTTTGTTATTGGTTTGTGAATTTTGCATCGCGAACCATTCTTTCCGTTTGCACTGTCGTCTTGATCGTCGTCGTCGATGAGCAGAGCGCCAGTACGGAGGGGTGAACGACTACGCGGCGTACGGCGACTATGAGCAGTACCCCGAGTTTGTCGGCAGCGACCACTTAGCCATGGACGGAGGAGGAAGCCGAGGGGGCAGCTACCACCCGAACTATCATCACCACACGGGTTTCGCGGAGCACGGGGCGCCCAGCCCACAGTCTCCGTCCGACATTTCCAACTCACCTAGTCTTCCTCCTGTCACTCCTCGCTCTGCCAACAATTCAGGTACGGATTACACTGACAAAATTACAACCACCACAACCAGACCATCGGGTGTCGCCTCCTGTCGTGTGACTCAGTCCCTCGCTGTCACTCACTGTCAATATCGTCGACTCGTATTTTTTTGTTGAATTTGCCTGACATTTTGTAGACGTTGAACTGTTTTAAATCGTTTTTTATTATTGTAGTTGTCAAAATTCGTCGTGTTCGGGCTAAATGTGCTAAATGCGAGTCTAATATGACATGTTCTCGATTGTTTGCGTAGAATACCTGAGACAAACAGGGGGCTACGTAGCACCTGGATACGAAGAGCTCGAGTCCGGAGTCGCTCCCAGACCTGACTACTTGTCTACTGCTCCCACCAATTCTCACGCCGGTAACTACGGTAAGCCTCATCTTGCTTATTACACCACAATGCTCCGTATAATTTTAAGAGAGGCTACGAGCAAGATGTCAAGTTCCCACCTTCACGTGTAGTGGCGCTAATTGCTTGTCAAGTCCAATTATTATTTTGTTGGTTGTCCAGTTTTTTGTTTTTGTTTTGTGTACTGTTGTCATTGACGTGTTGTCTCGTTTTTGTTTTATTTTTTGTTTGTGTGTGTGGCATTGCGTTGTTGTGGCAATTGAAGGCATAGGGAACACGTCTCACTACGGGAATCTGCCAGTGCGCTCCTACCTCTATCCCGAGCAAAACGATGGAGGCAACAACGGCGGAGGGCCAGTACTCGGATCAGGAGGAGATTTCATCGGGGGTGGCATCAGTGGTGGGATGGACGGCGGTGGCTCATCCGTTGGCCGGCCTTCGCCTCAACTCCCACCTCACGCCTCGTCGTCGTCGTCGCACTTGCACAATCATCATCACCACCTGCACCACCAACACCAGTCATCTTCGTCGCCGTCACAGGCAGCCATGGGAAGCAACAGCATGATGCATCACACGCCCGGAGGAGGGAGCAACAATGGCGGGTTGGATGACGGAGGTGGTCCGCAGGCTAATAGCAACTCGTCGTCTTACTTGATGGCAAACAACAAGGGACACTTTCATCATCATCTCCATCACCACCATCCCACGTCGTCGAACGAGGAGGGAGAGGCGTCCCCCTCGAGCTCCAATCAGCACCTGATTGTTAGCGCTGGAACGTCGTCGCCAGGTTGGAGTCACTCTTTTCCATCGTGATGAGAATGGTGGTCGCGGTGGCGGTTCTTTCTTCTTCTTCAGCACTCCCTTGATTTTTTACAGTGTGACAATAACTTGCACTTTGCTTGCCAGTTTATGCTTGCTTTGGGGAAATCTGTACTGCTATTTCTGATGAGCAATGAGATGTTGATGGGTGTGACAAAAATATTTTAGCAGTGATGGTTGTACTAATAATGTTGTTATGGTGTGGCGTTTCAGGGGTAAGATGGAGAGACCCGGATCTTCACGAGGTGATCCAATTTTTGGGGAATCCGAATCCCGTCGTGAAAGCGAATGCAGCGGCCTACTTGCAACACCTGTAAGGTCCAATTCTGATTTGCTATTTACATGTTTGGCCTTGTGTGATCTTGACAAGAGCTGTTTTTGCTGTGTACTCCTTACAGGTGTTACATGGACGACCCTGTGAAGGCGAAGACGCGAGCCCTGGGTGGGATCCCTCCCCTCGTCGCCCTGCTCAATAATGACCAACCTGAAGTTCACCGGAACGCTTGCGGAGCTCTTAGGTAAACTAGTCAAACTCAATGTGATCTATTTGCATCGGAATGTGACAGGTGAATGTTTACTAATAATTGAACTTTCGTGCGGGTGTAGGAACTTATCATACGGACGTCAGAACGACGAGAACAAGAAGGCAATCAAGAGTGCGGGAGGCATTCCCGCATTGATTCGTCTGCTCAAGCGCACCGCCGACAACGAGGTGAAGGAGCTGGTGACGGGCGTGCTCTGGAACTTGTCGTCGTGCGAAGAGCTCAAGAAGGCGATCATCGACGACGCGATGGTTGCCCTCGTCAACATCGTCATCATCCCGCACAGCGGTTGGGACCGGAGTCATGCTTCCGGCGGCTCCGCCTCTTCCGCCAATAACCCGAGTCACATCCCGGACGCGTGCTGGTCAACCGTCTTCAAAAACGCGAGCGGCGTCCTCCGAAACGTCTCGTCGGCGGGGGAGTACGCGCGGAAGAAGTTGCGAGAGTGCGAAGGTCTCGTCGAGGCCCTCCTCCATGTCGTGAGGTGCGCCCTGAGTCGGGCAGACATTGACGACAAGAGCGTGGAAAACTGCGTGTGCATCCTGCGCAACCTCAGCTACCGGTGCCAGGAGGTGGAGGACCCGAACTACGACAAGCATCCGCCCCCTGCCCAAAGTCGAGCTTCGGCGCCGAGTCAAGCGAAGGGGGAGAACGCAGGCTGTTTCGGGGCGAACAAAAAGAAGAAGGAGAGCGGGATGGGGAGCGCGTCCCCGAAAGAGTCGAATAACGTAGTCAGTAGCACAGGCCCGTCCTCGAGAGGCGCAGGGGGGCCTGGAGGCAAGATGTAGACACAATGTTCATTTCGTCCGTCATGTGTTTTCCGGAGTGTTTCGACATCCAAAACAATTTTTTTCGATGTCGCTTAGGTCGCTGATGGAGGCAGAAGGTGTGGAGAGACTGGTTCAATTGTCGCAGCAAAAGCGGCGCTACTCGAGCCGCGTGGTGAAGTTTGCGTCGCAAGTGCTGTACTCAATGTGGCAGCACCAGGAGCTCCGAGAGGTGTACAAAAAGGCAGGCTGGAGCGAGACGGACTTTGTCAGCAAAGGGATGACGGGACGGAGTGGCAGTCCGAGCGGACCTGGCGGCTCTGGGAACGAAGCCTCTTCCGCCGGCTCGCCGGTGAATGCCAACTCAACGCTGAACAGGCCGATGGCGAGCCAGAGCGGGACTCGCTACGAGGACAAGACGATGCAGCGGGCACCCAACAACGTCGTCCCGAAAAGCCCCCCGCCGTCGTACACGCAAGGGGAACAGGTCCCGATGGCAGACATGCCTTACCCTGACGGCGGCTCGCATGCGCCAATCCCTCCCGGAGCGTTTCGCATGTATCCTCCACAACCCGTAAGTATTCATTTTAACAAGTGTTTCTTTCCAACAAATATTTTTTTGTCAACGGTACATGTGCGTAACATGCACTCTGATAATAATTACCTAGAGTTGAGGTTAGGGCAATCTTTTTTCGTTCATCTGTTTTTTTTTCTCTCTCTCTCTCTCTGTTTTTGTGTATGAATGTCTGCGCGCACAAGGGCGTGCGAGTGTGTTTCTTTGTTGTACTGACGTGAGCGTGTCTTGTCACTTGAATGTTTTCTCCGAGAACAGCCTGGACAGTAGAAGGTGAGCTGGGGGATGAAGTGAGTGTCGCAACCCTTCTCCAATAACTTCATCGTCAGCAGCGTCATCCTCCCCCACGACAACACAACGTTTCTGTACAAAAAATTCCACACGTTTCTCTTCTCTGTACACGATCACCACACTTCACCATTCTTCACCACTCTTCCTTTTTTTTGTCTGTCTCTCGTTCTCTCTCTGTCTCTCTCAATCTTGTCATCCAGACTGAAGACGCACAACGTTCCGAACACAAGCCGGCTGGTTGTCTGAGAGACTTTCTCGCTTTCACTCTCGTATCATTTTCTCACGCCAAGCTCTTTGTCTCCACTGTCTGTGTTCGCTGGGGCGAAGGATGGGGGTTAATCGGGAAAAAATCGGGGTCTCACAAGGTGAGGTTAGCCTCAGTCCACTCGCTAAATGTGCCATCTCTTTGTGTGTGTCGTCTTGCTCATATCTGTAGAATTGTGGTATGCAAACTGTAGCTAGATCGTGATCTTGCACATCACTACGGACAACGTGTCTCTCTCTGTAGTTCTCACATTGTTGCACTTTCTCACGGAATTTTGTGTTTCTTTTTAAATTTACCTTTTGTTTCTATAGTTTGTCTGCTTTCACTCTGTGTCGTGTCTCTCTTATTGCACTCCGTTATTATGATGTGTTGTCGTGCCACAACTTCTTTCCTTCACCACCATTTTTGTGTCTTTGTCGTGGCAAAATGGCGAGATGCATGCCTGTCTCGTCGGGCTCTGGACTTGAGCGTCAGAATTCAGATTGCATGAAATTAAAGGATAATGTCTTTCCCCATGATTGACACAGGAGTTCTCCCATGGCACCAGGAGTAGCACTTTGAATTGGCAGTCAAGTAGATCGGGCTCCCACCAAAGTAAAAATTAGTAAATGCTGACATGATGAGGAGTGAATGTGTCGAGTAATTCGTCGTGACTTGATATATATTATTGGTGATTTTGTCGTAATGGTTTCCTCGCGTAGTTGTACACCTCGAAAGAAGAGGCTTGCACACCATTCTTTGCCCAAATTCCTTTGTAGATTTGAGTAGAAACGTGTAGCGAAATTGTGATGGTATGTCGCATGGTAATGGTATTGAGAAAACGCATGGTGCTCATAAAAAATGGTTGAAACAAGGAGGCCCGCAATTTTTGCGGCTGTTCTTGTAATTATTGTGTATGATCGTGTCTTGTGTACCATTTACATGTGCTCCCTTCCTATTAAATATTGTTGGTGTATTGACGTCGTTTTGGAGGGTGTGTTATAATACTAATGGACTCGTTTCTCGTATTTCAGCTGAAACCAGGGGAGCCGTTGTATGCCCAAGTGAATCGGGAGAAGAAGAAGAACCGTCACTACGAAGGGAACCATCACCACCACCACCCCGGCTACCCCAGAGGCTACACGTCCAGCCCCTCAGGAGGGGATCCTCATTGGCAGGAGCACGCGAGCAACTCAATTTCCGTGGAGCATCTCGCGAACAACGCGCCTGGCGGAGACTCCTGGGTCTGATAAAGACTCGTCTCGTACACACAACCTCCACCTCACCACGACACCAGCAGCAATCACAAAACACGTCTTCAGCAAATATCATCGTCTTCTTTTCAAAGAAATGACTCATCTTGCGCCGGCAGTTTTGGCAAGGTCCGCACAAAGTTTGTGTTTGTGTGTGGAGTGCTCCGAGTTGTGCGTCCACCTCCGAAATGTTCAAGACTCTGACGCGAGAGAGGAGAGGAAAGGAGACGACAAGTGTGTGCAACATTATCATTTTAACTACTTGAGAAACTATGAAATATATAACTACGTCATAATATTTATTATTCGGGCGACGAGTCCTCTGGTTCTGTAATTTCTCTGGAGCAACTTGCGTGTTGTGAGATTTCAGCGAGTTTTCAACCTCCGTGTGTGCAGCTACGCATCTCAGCGAGGCAATAGAGACGACATTTTTAACTAATTATCGTGTAAAAAAAATAGTGATGATAAGAATTTCCCACATTTTTCGTAGGCTACAGAAACAAAAGATCCCTAGCTGAGAGAGCGCCATGTTTTCTATTACTTTGTATTAAGGTGTTGTAGGCAAAGTTAAATTATTGTGCACACTTGTACCATACTTGAGTAATGATGGTAACTTTAATATTGTAACCGACATGTATATTCCAGAGTGGCGGTATAAAGTACATTTTTTAGTTGTAACGGTGTTGTCTCGTCTCACTGGCTAAACAAATATTGTTCTACACGAGTGTATTTACAGAGTTCGTGTTTCCAGAGAATCAGCACGTCATAATAATTACGGTAATGAGCAAGGCACACAATGGCTACTGTCATCAATACGTCAATCAGAAATCTGTGTCTGCGAGTTCACGTGTGTTTCTGTCCGACTACAAGTGTAAGCCATGTGTCGTGATCCACCTTCAACCGGCTTCATTAATTACACTAGTTGTAAGAAAAAAAAATTACTCACTTTGTCTCCGTGTTGAGCTGTATTCACATAGGGACACGCACACAGGCTACCACCACTTCGTGAATACTACTTAAAAATCCTATGCAATATGCTTACCTAAGGTAGATTACGTACTTACGGTTATTTTAACGGAATATAAGAAACAAAAGACTGCGTCAGGAATTCCGCGAGAACAAAAGAGGGGAGGAATCCCGAGCTTTTATGAGGGAAAGTGGAGGTGCCGAGAACAACCAGAGTTTGAGAAGAGAGAATATTCATTGTCCGCTCTTGTAATACTAATGTCGTCTTTCTCAATACTTCTATGGAGTCTTGTGATCACTGCCCAAGTTTAGAAAAAAATCAATCATTCCAAGCGACAACGAGAAAGTGTGGAAATGTCTCGCTGTGAGTTTTACGTGTTGAGATTCAAAGTAAAAAAAAAGTTCAATCTTATTTGATTCTCTTTTTCAATAACTCCGGTTTTTTTTGGTGTTTCCATTTTTTTCCTATGAAAATTCGCATTCCTCGTTGTTGTCAACATTCAATCACGTGTCGTCGTCAATCGTATCTAAAAGTGAACACATTATTTTTTGTAGTCAACAAATCAATCATTATCATGAATCCATTCAGTTTTTTTTAAACTATGTTCCAAGTGTGCCACCAATATTTTGTAGTCTCTCCGTCTCTATTATGTACTCATTGTACTGTCTTCTGCGATTTTTGACTTAGTTTTTAGACATATATTTGTCTCGTCGTGCCGTTCCCAATCAAGAGCAAACCGAACAAAACATGTGCTGTAACTACGATTATTTCTTTTCGCCAATTGTCAGATTCTCATTTTTTTACCACTGCTGTCTTTTTTTTCTTGAAACAGTCGGCACAGTGGAAGGTGTGTACATTACTTAAATCTTTCCAGAAATAGATCTACTTACAATTATTACTACAAAAAGAGAGGAAGATGATCGTGTAAATTGTGTATGATGCCGATCTTTTTTAAAGGCGAGTGGCTCTAGCTTTGTAGAGTTGTACGTGAGAAGTATATTATATTTAAAGGAATACATATATAAATACAATATTTTTAATTATTGTAATACTTTTGACTTTTTTACAAGCCCACAATCTACACACTCCGTACGTACTACTATGATTATGATTACGTGAGTAGACTTTGTTGGATGCAGGATGAAAACGATTTTTAATAACTAGTGTCCGTACTTAATGACTCAACATTATGTATACTTCAATAATCCTACAAGTCGTCTCCTCCTCGTTGAAGGGAGAGTTTGTCGAAATAATGAGAACGCAAACTACTTACCTCTGTGTATTTAAGTACTTTATATCGTTGTGATGATAATGCGGAGTTGTACAATACGGGGAAGGATTTTTTTTAAACTGACGGAGACAGAGAAGCTGATGATTTTTTAGAAGATGATTACTCCTGTAATATATTTGAAATTATTGTTAATATTTGTGTACTACTGTGTTATCTCTGTTGAGTTGTTATGTAATTTATATGTATGTATATTCCGAGACACTAGGTAGCTTCCGACAGTTGTTCTTTCTTTTAGTGTAATCTCGTAGGGACTAGTGATCGTGCAGCTCTCATCAGTTCTTGTTGGTGGATGTTGTGCAGAACACGACAAGAACAGCATGGAGAAGGTTGTAAGTGTACAGTGTGTAAGCATAATCATGGTAACGTTAACGTTTCAATTAGCGGTAATGTAAGCAGTTGTAACTCTAAATATTGACAGACTTGGCAACTTTTTACGCGTTACTCTGTAATCACGTCGTTGAACAGGTACTTTTCATGCTAAGTTAAGAGCTGTACTATAATTAGCGACAAAAGGTGACACGGGTCAGCGAGCGTGAGTTTTGTCGTGTGTGTACAAAAAAAAAATTATGGATGACGCGGAAGGCGATTTCGAGTCTTTTCCTTGAGATAAGAATTATGTCGAGAGAAATATTATTACTACTATGATTATTATGATTACTGCTTCTTATTTTCTACGAAAAGGAATGGAAAAAATCCAGCGGTCATCTCTCAACTAAGAAGGGGCTTGTGTTTGTGTGTGTCCATAATTCTCCGTAACTTAGCTTGGATTTTGTACTCAATTTCTCTCTGACCATATCATGGTGATGATGTCTTCTCGCCATACAATTTTTCATGACCTTTCTTCCCCTCCTGGAGCTAAGGGATGCGAACATTGTGTCATGCAAACAAACACGAGCCACTTCAACGGAGAAGAAGAGGAAGTGGGTGAAGCTTGAAACTGATATTTTATTACTTACAATTTATGGAACTGTATTGAACCCCCGGGATTTTTTTTACGTGAGTGTGCTGCGAAGAGGATCACACAGTTTTTTATATTTCGTCAACATAATCATGAAGAACTAACACAACATTTTTATGAGTACTCTATTTAAAACGTCGTAATATATATCAACATATTATATATTGTTATATTGTTCATACCTTTCGCAGACTTTTCCTCTCTGCCATTTCCTATCTCTCTTGTGTACCTTCGACGTGGTCGAGGTTGTTGTTGAGTTGTTTTTTGCAATCAAATATTTGTTACGATTTTATCAGCATTTTTTATATAATCCAGATTTATGATTAGTGTACATCCTACGAATCCATAAATTATACAGATATTAGCTCCTACCGTGTGTCTGAGTACATGGTAACATATAAATGTGTAATGTCTAAGGTAGACTATGTGTGTGCATGTATACAAGAGTCTTTTCTGTGTTTGTCGTTTTCGTTACTTCGGGACACACACGACAGACACAAAGGGAGAGCTACAGAGAGAGAGATGAGAAAGAGAAAAACTTATTGTCGTTATATTGATGTTATCGAATTGTATAAAATATCATCAGAGTTAAGGAATATTATGTGCATATAATTATATACATACATATTATATATCTATATATCTATATATAAAGACGAAGAAGGGATGAACGAAAAGGAAAAAAAATTCTTGAGGATTCGTTCTTTTTTTTCTCTCATCATTATTCTCATACGTATCGCACACAATCTCAGTAAAAAGACGCTTGTCTCCGTAAGAGAGAAAAGTGCGGTTGCTGTGGCAGGAGTAGTAGAAAAGAAAAGTATTTTGGCAAACAGGACAAGGACTTTTTCTGGTTTTTTTTTCTTCGTTTGACGACGACGTGAACCCTTTTGAGAATTCCTATGCGACTCACTGAGCATTGACATGCAGAGAGCGGTTGTTGGGACGATTCCGCGGAGAAGCCGCAATGACAAGCAAATGGATTCGGGACACCTCATTAGCTCATCATGTCATCATTGAACACTCTCTAACTGTAGTTTTGGGCATTTGTTCCGTTTCATGATTGCAATTGTGTTCTCACTATTTTTTTACACATACACACATAATATTCCATTGCTTGCTCATGAAATGGATGGCCGTTACTGATGACTACGTGAAGTGTGTGTTCTCCTGTCATAACACATTTTCTCACTTAAAAATGTCGACGAGGATGCCACCAGCTCTTTTGTTGTTTCCTCCGCACTCTGATTGTCGCGTGGGTGCGCTTTGTAGTACGAAAGCTGTTTTTGCATAATTAATTTAGAGTGCAAACAATTTGCTCAAAGCGTGCTTCCTTCATCATAAATTCCCAAATTGGTGTGCCACAGGAATGAGTGTGTTGTTTGTGTTGATGTTGTGTGTTCATCATTTTCCCCATTTCACCTTGGCCACCGTGTTGTTTGCTCTGCTAGATCTGCTTATCTGATGAGGAATTCTTTTGTGGATCCACGAGATTCAAGGCAGAATGCCACGGTTGCTCACTTACCGTCACAGTAAAGATGACCACTGGTTTTGTCGTCGTGTCATATTTTTCAGGGTCTTCTCTTCCGTCATTGTGTCATCTTTTTTATGATCGTCATGGAAAATAATTTGCTTTGCAAGTAATGCGTAAGTCGTGGGAAGAAGGACTTGATTTACCAACGAAATCATTAGAATGGGAGTTATTCGCTCAATTTTTTTCAAAATCGACGACAACGTGCTACGCATTCATTGTTACATTTAGTCACCATTATTCACCAGCACGCTCACGCATAATGCGCACCACGGAATTTCAGGGAGGAAATAATGAGAGTGGCTCGCAAATATTGAGAAACAACCTTGTTCTCTTGTCATTCCTCAATAGCGACCTTGACCTTACTTTTTGATAAGCAGGTGACTTTTTTATGTCTCATAGAAATCTTTAGCAATGAGTCACCGATTTTCTTAAGTCACCCAAAAGTCGACGTCATCATTGTCGTCATGGTCAAACCTGAGTTTGTTCACGGGGAAAATGTGCGTGGACATATTTTTTTTGCGTAATTGAGGAGTGTACGTTTATTTGTCTGGTTGTTTGCGCGTTCTTGACGAAACTCACGGTTTGACAAAGCAATTAGCGCGTTTCCCTCAAAGTCAAGTGGACAACAGAGAGTTGCCGACAAATCGTAAGGAAAACGCTCACACTTCCTTCAATAGAAACAACAAAGCTAAACACACAAACCTCGTGGTTCTGCGATGATCTCAGGAGGAAATCCTCTGATTTCATGTGTGCGTGACATGGTAGAATCAGCGGAAAATGTGCGGCCGAGACTGAGCACAGTCGACCGCAAATGAATGGGATTGAGATGCAGTGAAGCAAAAAGGAATCTACTTTTTTTTTCAGATGCAAACATTTTCAGACTCTGATCACGTATTCTACGATGGATTATATAAGCTCGATGACTATAGCTAACCTTCCCGTCCTCTGGGAATCAGCACAATACTCAGAGAGAGAGAGGCAGTGGGAAAGAAAACGTAGTTAAATTTGGGTTCGCATGCAAAATTGGTTCGTTCGTTGTGCCTCAGTACTCATTCCGAATGACCTTGAGCTCCCCACCTTTTTGGAACATCAACCTAGATTCTTTGAAAGAGAGGTCACCAGGGTCACCACGAAGATGACGGAGCTCAGCAAACTTGTGACTTGCTCAAGAACAGAGTGTAAATTCGGGGGTACTCCTCGCGACCCTCTTCATTTTCATTCACATGTCAACGTCATTCATTACCAAAGTGCATTCACAGTTGATTGCATAAGAGAACAATAAATAACTATGAATGCAGTAAAAAAGGTAAGCGTTCATGTATTTGGTTATGAAAAAAAAAAGTGAAATGGTCCTCATTGTCGTCGTCATCGTCGTTGTTGTCGTCGTGGTCCCATAATCATTTCACTTTTGAGCATATATTATACTCATACTTTATTCCCTCTGTATTCAGTGAATGAGCTCTCGAATATAAAAGCCACTCAAAACATGTATGATGCAGCATACACGCAACTCGAACAAGAGGTGGCAATTCTTGTGTAATTGCCATTTGGCTCCTTCTTCTGTTTGCAGAGAAAGAGTGTGAGCAATATAATATTATGCATGTCCAAAAATAGTAGTGGTTCCCTTAATGATTCTTTTTTTTTCTCGCGAGTTATGCACACTTTTGAAATGACGATGATGATGTGTGATTATGATTATCGCACCTCATTCAAAAAAAAACACGGCATTTCCTCTCTGTCTCATTGTGTGAGAGAGAGAAAACGAATCTGTGAAAATGTGGGCGCTTTCGATGTACAGATTCCGTTTTTCTATTCAATCCCTGTCGCGCTGTATGGGAGTCATTGAGTCGTAGCTAATTCCTTTCCCTTTCCCACACACCGTCTAAGTTGAGCTCAGGCTCAGAGTATTTTGCTTTTGTGAAGAGCAACAAATTGAGATAGATTCAAGAGATAAATGACGACATCATGTTAATGGCGACGGTGACCTGTGCGGAGTGGTGGAGAGGAAACTCGGAGAAATGTGTTTGAAACGCTTCATGTACTCAACTCTATTTTTGGAGGAGGGAAGGGGAAATGCAACGGAAATGCAGTATCACAATGGACAATCAGAGATGAATCATCATCGGTATGAATGAATGTCGTCAGGAGACGATTGAAATTTTTTTTTGAAAGAGACAAAAAGTGTGACCGTGTGTCTCAAGTGTCACTTTTTGAATGAGTCCCTTGTGGAAGAAGTAATTTTCGTTCGTGAGACTCGACGAGATGTGTTTGTAAAATATCTCTTGTGTACTTGTAATTGGCGTCATTAAGCGAGTCTCTCCCTTCTCCCTGCATCTGTTTTCATAACGATTTTTGATGATGATCACGACCACACTTTTTTCCGTCCCAGTGAGTCTCAATGGACGACAGAAAGGGAGGAAGAGCGTAACAAGGTTTTAATGAGCATTTAATACACTTTTCCACCCGAGTTGAGAATAGGGAAATTTTTGTGAGCGTCGCCAAACTTTTCTCACTCACTGCAACACAGCTTTTCTTCTCTCCCCGTATTTGGCAATTAAAAACAGAGTGTCCATCCGAACCTCCTTTTGGAGGGAAAAGTGAGAAAGTGAGTTTGTCATCTTGTGACGCTCCTTCAATTTATTACCGTTTGTGAGGGGACGAGGTGTATGACTTTAGATGATGACTTTTGTGTCATTTCAAAAGCGTCGTTGAAAGTGGTCAACTTGCAATACAATCGTCATCATCTCGAGGATTTATCATCTCCCCGCGGTCACATTTATGACGAGGATGCTCGTCATATTTTTCCGCATTGTCTCAAGAGCTCTTTTGCGAAGAGTGTGTGCACGCATGTGAATAATGAATAATGGGATTACGATAGCATTCGAGTCTTCCATTCAGAATTCTGCTGTAGTATTACGTGAATGGCTTTTTCTATGGGAAACTGGGTCCACGAGAGAGACCATCGAGGAAATGTTACTCTAATGCGGAGCTGAAGAGAAGGAAAATTGGAAAGCTGAGAGAAGGGAACGAGTGTGAGGGAGTTAAGAATTTTTGTCAGATTAAAAATTAATTTTTCAATTTGTCCTCACAAAAAACACACATGTCCACCACAGGTGAGAGAGTGGTGATTCCACGTGATTTCATGATTGATCATCGTCACATCACTCGATCACCAGACTCCTTCCTCGAAACACAAGGAAACAAGATGGGGACAATGAAAAAGACCTTTGTTCTTCGCGGAAAGAGCGTGAGGCGATGATGATGAGTGAATGGCAGTAGATGAAGCAGAAAAAGAGGAGAGCTTCTTAGTAGTAATCTTATACGAGCTCTTGTACAGCGATTCCCGACCACCACTTTCGCTTTTATCGACTCAATTGTAAAATCGGACACGACGAAGAAATGAAGTTGTCTAATTGTCTTCCCAGGTTCACAATGTATGGATTGGCGTTTTTGATTTCTTTTTGTTTTATAACGTCTCAGCAGATGGTCTCTATTTGCGTACAGTTTGGATGCTTAACTCAGGTGTTACGTAATGTTCTCTATTTTTGGAGTGAACGACGATATTTTTTTTCAGAGTCAACACCAACTTCAGATTTGCTGTTGCAACTCTTCGATTTGTACGCCATTCTGTTGCAGTTTTGAGTGACCGTTCGTCAAAACGGGCTTTACGCAATAATTTTGTCTTCTCAAAAGGATATTTTTTTTGGAGTGTGGAACACCTCACCATTGTGTCGTGTGTGCTGCAGAAAAGTGCATTAGAGTTGCAACAGATTGCACATCCTTTTGACAATGCAACTCCAACAATCTCATCATCCATTAAACACGCTTATGCAGTTTCTTCTTTCCTCACTGAGAGAGCATTCAAAACACGAGAGAATTATTATCATTACTTCGTCTTCTGTCTCGATAGGATCATTTTCAAAGTTTTTTTTTTGTTCGCGACTGTTTTCATTTTGTATGGAGTCCTTTGAAAAAAGAAGAGCTTCACTACGCATTCAACTCGACTCACATTCTGTTTCATGGGATTGCGTAATAATAAATGGTGGTGGGATTGTTCTCTGTGGTTGAGCTCTGAATAAATGAAGCCGAGAAGAAAGACGAGTTATATGAAAAAGAAAAAAAACTACCTAAGTCGTCGAGTTTGGTGCGGTACAACATTTACACTCAAAGTTGAGCTGCAATAGGTTGCATCTCGAGAAGAAAAAAATGGGATCGCATTTCTGTTTGTTATTTTGCATAAACGACGCCGCAACTCTGAACAATGTGTGCCATTTTATGAATCATTATGACACCAGGCTCATTGTGAGTCTTTATTCTGCTCCTGACTTCCTTGTTGTCGGACCGAGATTCTTTGCTGAGGCAACCTGTGGCAGGAAATGGAGGGAAGACTTCCTCCAAGAAATCCTCGGATTCACAAGGCCTTCGCTGAAATATTGATAAATGTGTGTGGCAAAAATAATGGGATATGTGTCACACAAAACTTTGATGGGAGCGTAGTCAAGTTTTGAATGAGGTACCTCGATGATGTCTTTTAGCAAGTGCTAATCTGTCACCAAGGTTGTCACCTCGGATTAGATAAGCTTGTCACACGCCTCACAGGGAGAGAGAGGTGCGTAAAAAAAGCTGCGTGCCGTATTGTCGGCAAAGAGAGAGGCTCGTGCTGTGCGTGAACAGTTTGGTGGCCACCTGCGGAGTCCACCAGCTTCTGCTCTTTTGTCACCACCACCACCTGTGCAACTCTCAGGTCCTCGTCAAGATGACATCTCAATTCACCTCTCTCTGTTTTAGGAGAAGACAAACATTTTTCAAAAAGTTTCTCTCCCTGCCCTTTCTCTAATTACAGCGTCCCACATCTTCTGGAATGACTACAGTGACGACTCACCTCCGGGGCACTGTGAGACATATTGCGCAACCACCACTGTACTTTTATATTCAGTAATGTCATTGACTCAATAAACGTTCCATTATATCCACTGCATTTTTGGTAATGGAATGTTGAGCTGCACCAACTTGACATTATGTCATAATCCTCCTCTTATTAAGCAATGATGTGGATACTCAATTTGCCCAATTTTCAGATCCTACTAATAATCATAGCCATTGGAGGAGAACGGGGTTTATGATTTTTTCCGCCAATGCATACTAATAATAATATTCTTATTCATTTATTAAGATGATGATGATGATGATCTCTGATTTTTTTGTCTTGTGCAACAAATATTCTCCGTCTTCACTTGTGCTATAAATGTTATGACATAATCTGTAAAGGTGAGAACAAGAGCCGAGAAGTACTAATGCGTACTGGTCCATCACACCGTGTGCCTTTTGCGCCTCAGTCATATTATGATTGTTTGCACTCGCGATGGGTAATGGCAGTGATTATTGGAGATTTTATTATTGTCATAATTAGCTGATAACTTGACATGACTCCGTCGTAATGTTCGCACAGAGAGAAAATCGACATGAGCAGCTTACCCGCAGCGAGCCATCATGACAATCATCTTGGTTGCACACTCGTATTTATTTTGGCTCTCTATCTCAACCGTCGAGAGTGAATATGTTTGCGGCAAAGATACGTAATAATATTTGTAGTGGTAATAATGGCAGAGAGTGAGATGAGAATGCTCATTTTCCTCTGCATCTTTTCATTAGAGTTGTGGCAATCATTGCACCCTCATCTTCAAGTGCACTAGTAATAGCACAGCAGAAATGAGCAAGATAATTTATATTCCCAAAAATAATAGGAATGAGCACTCAAATCACTGTAATAATGATGAGGACTACATGATGGTTGAGTCGATAGGAGGAATTTGACACATTGACTTGTGAAATACGGAGGAGCAGCAGGTGCCTTCAGATTGAATGTCCCTACGACATAATATTTGTCAATTTGCAACTTTGACATTTGACAAATCCGACAAGGGACTTTATCCTTCGAGCTCCCTGCAGAAGTCTTCAGTGCATGCGTAATGAATCTTTCAAAATTTTGTCTCTGTTTAGCACAAACAATGAGTTTTCTTTTCTCTCTCATTGTTTTTGAAGGTGAAGTGGTCAGTATGTTTTACGACGTTTTGTCCTGTAACATTTTTTTAATGCAGAGAGACCTCACATTCCACTTTCACGACTCGGTCTAATCAATTTTGACCTTATCGTTGGTGATTACTAGAAAGACAAGGATGATACTGACGTGTTTGTGTAAACAATGCGCAAGAAACAAGACGAGTGTTTAATTTCACGACACGCGTCTTCCTTACATCGAAACATGAGTTTCGGAGTCTCTCTACTGACTTACATACATGTTGAAGCCAAAATAGTCGTAGAATCTTTGTTGGGCATTTTTTTTTCTTTTGCTAATTAGCTTGAATAATCTTGACTCAAAGATCAATTTTTTTTCAGTTGGATTCACCACGACATGTAACATCTTCTTGTGTTAAAACAGGGATTTTGCTTTGTTGTTTTGTGTTCTTGAAGAGTTCGTGTCAAGAGAAGTGGATTTTATGAGTTGTTCATGTACAAAAGAGAGAAGGTGCTCTTCATCTTACGCCTCCCCGTCTTAATTTTTTTTCGCTCGGACATGAATTGTTGTGATTGTCACATTTCCCTCGATTTTTAATGGATTGGCCTGCAATTTGTAATTTGATCCTCTCTCCGTCTTTTGTGTTGTCAGAGATGTTCAACTGAGAGAGATTGGTTTGGCATGGACGCCTTGGGATACCAAAAAAATGGTTTGAGCTTATTGAATTGTCTTGTCAGACTATAATTGTATGATTGTGCGCGTGAGAACTGAGTCCGCCTGTCTGCTCACCGTCGTTCGATTGTTCGATTTTTATGTAATATTTTCATTATCCTCGTCAGTGTGTGACAGTCATGTGAAAGATGCTTAAAAATAAGATCCACCTTGTGCCAAATTCAACGGAATCCGTCTCGTTTTCCATTTCGATTGCTTGAGAAAATTGATGGTCGTCCCACAGAGTTTTTGGTGGGCAGGCATCTTCGAAAGCTCAAAGGTTCTGAGATGGCGGTGTGGTGATCATGCGTGACCAAATCAATGCAAGGTCTCAATTAAACATGACTCGAGGTGGTGGACACTATGTGTTTTTTCAATAAAGCCCAGGTTGAGTTACCAAAGCTGTGTGTTAATTAGGAGCGTGACTTTCGCGGAAAAAGTCAGAATCCAGAATCACAAAATGGGGAATACTACCTGTCCTGTATTTTTGTATTATGTACCATTACATAACGACGGTGTACAATCAGCGTAAATTATAAATCGGGAATGAAAGATGTAAAATGCGACTTACCATTTCCACTGGTGTACACACTCTTTCTTCGCTGTTTTGTGCCTAAATAAAAGATGACATTACATTGTTGTGGTGTTCAACAAACACACAAATCGACCGCACCATCATTTTCGAGAGAACCGCAGCTACAGAACTCGAAGACATAATTGTCCGCTCGCCGCCGCATTATGTTCTCACCTCGCTAAAAAAAAGTTGACGCTGCCGTCATCATTATCGTCACGGTCCAACGAGTACTTGTCGGTTTTTAATATGCGCATTTAAACAAACATGCAAAAATATACTGAGCTCCGAGTGTGACGACGTGATGATAAGATGGTGCTAATGGGCCGGCATTCTTTGCAAGAATAGACAGCGCCAAACAATTAATTTCCTTAAAAAAAGCTTTTCGAAGCATACGCACATTCGGAATTTGGATGTTGTGGTGACGTGAGCCGTCTCATCAACCAAATACGAGGAACACGCACATTCATCATCTTGTTCCTGTGACAATGCCAAAAATATAGATCCGCACTCTTACTTTTTCCTCATTCTTCTCCCAGATCTCTTCAGAGTGTGTCACTCGGAAGAGACGAATTAAAGGAAAAGTATAATTGTGATTGCAGAGAGATATATATTAGACATGAATGTGTCTACTTATGATTGCTTATAATAGAAAAAAATGTTTTCATCATAAAAATGAGAAATGATATTTAGCAAAGTTTCAGAATAAAGTGCTGTAACTCCAGAGTCTCCCACTTGCCAAAAAAAATTGTTGACTTGGACGCCAAAGACGTCGATTACTGTGAAGGGTGGTGGTGATGATTAGGCATGGTCATGGTTCATTTCTGGTGGAATGGAAAATTTATGAGTGAAATGAGTGATGTGAAACCAATACGCAACAGCAATCCCAATCAATGCGAATTTAGTCAATGACAATTCACCTGTCCTCGTGTCACCGCATTTAATGGCTTCGATAAGGTCATCCGCACCCTTCACAATGTAAACCGAAACGAAGACCTCATCACCGCTGAAGCACCTTCTACAAAAAAAAACACCGACTTGTATAATCTTTTCTCAATTTTCATGGTAGAGAATAATTGATGACAAATTGTTCGAAGGTGACGACAATAATAAATTGTCATCTTGCTCTCTTTCCGTTTCCACCAGCTTATTTCTGTCAAAAAAGCAAGCGCACGTGTACACCTTTGTAAAAAATAAGGAAAAACCATGGCAACAACGAAAAGCATCCTCGCTCTTTTAAAAAACATTGTTCATACAAAATACGACATAAACCTGAGGCTCAACGAAAGAATAATTTTTCTGCCTTGTCAAAAAAATAGGAAGCAATCCCTCTCCTATTACGTAAATCCTAAAAAAAACGCCTCTCCCACCAATACATCACTTAATATAGCAGGAATATATCAACGTTTCCGTAAATCCTTGTTGTCGCCTCAGCCTCATCATTTCGTCGTTAGTCGTTGCTCACCCGAACTTTTCCAATCAAAACACACATCACATTGCAAACATCCAATATTTCCGTCTGCCACGAACTTTTTCAGAGTACGAGAAGCGTGAGGAAGCTCAGCCCTCTTCCTCTGACGAGATGAAGGGACTCATGAAAATCCCATTATCTCATTGCTCATCATCTACGTAACACTGTTGACAAATCAGAGACAAAATGTGATCTAACACTTTACAAGCGAGGAGCAGCACGTCATTCCTGTACTTTCTCGCTGTTTTTATTCTTTCCTCATCAACACAACGGGACGAATTCGAAACAAAGAGGAGTTCTGAGCTTGTGTCTCATCATTTCGTGAATGACAGACGGCGAGAAGCGTTCGGAGAGCATGTGCGTGCCTGTTGTCAAATGCCTTTTAAATCGATGAAGTGGCTCATCCACAAACACATGCATATGTCCATATTCGAAGCGTGAAAACGAAGAAAAAGGTGTTTCCCTTTCATTTTTTTTCGCTCATCAAAGATATTGTGTGGTTGTACAGGTAGTTATGAGGATGATGTTGCCTTCCGAATATATCACAAGTTCCTTGGACATATACCTAGACGTTGTATGACGACTATGAGAAAGGACCACCACAGCACCACTTAATACCACGTGCTCCTCCGCTATATTCGCACATGTGCAATTTTTTTTATGTAACTATTTTGATAACATGTCAGGTAAAACTAGAAGGAATGTTGAGAGAGAAAAATCGTTGCTCGTGTCCTCTCCGCCTCCTCCACACATGCTAATTTTTTTTCGAAAAAAAAACACAACGCTCATGTACATGTGAGGATTGTAAGGTTGAGAGAGAGACTTGAGAGGAGTTGGACCTATAAATAGGATGGGAGCCTCAACAGTTGGCAGCAGACTTGATTTGCAAGTAGTCCTCTCTCCACTCCAATACCGTTGAACCTCTCGTCTTGGAGACTTGTGGAGTGCTCTCCTCCGAAAAGTGGGAGCGAGATTTTTTTTTGTCAATTTTTCATTTGCTTGTTGGATTTGAGGTGGTGTGAAGTGGTCGAATCTCGTGAAGTTTCTGAGATTTTTTACGGTTTTTTCCAAGTCTTTGTAATTTGTGAAGTGAGAATCTTTGAGTTAGACGAGTAGCTCCGGAGAGTGAAGAGTTTTTTCCAGAAAAATTACTGCCACAATGGCAAAGTGGCTCCAGGTAGGAATATTTGGAGGAACGGGCGTTGGATATGGGAACAGGGTTTGTTTTTGGCGGCGAGTGACTAATCTAATGTGTGTGTGTTGGGTGTTTGATTGCAGATCGCAGTGTTCGTCCTCGTAGCGCAACAAGCATGCTGGACAAAGGTGGATGCGTCTAGGACACGCCGTGGAGGAGGAGGAGGTGGTGGCGGAGGTAAGTCGAGTGGTTATTTTGAGCATGAGTCGATTTCTGAAAAGCCAGGCGTAAGAGGGGATGACGACGGGGTGGAGATGATTGTGTAACGGACTACGGGACACGAGTAGAGTTGCATGTGTGCATGTATAATCTGACATAAAAATGCTCAATTTCACGCGAACTCAATGTGGAAGGTGGCTTCGGACTTGGAAAAAACCGT
>JAHZMW010003612.1:0-10367 GCA_027743745.1 Alloscopus bannaensis | reverse complement strand
AGTGTTTATAAGTGGCAGCTGAAGAGACGGAGTGGGGAAATTGGGAGGTTGATTAGTTTAGGAGAAATTGTGTCGAGTCAGTGGAAGGCGTATGTGGAGTGGGGGATTAAGTTAATGGTGGAGTTGAAAAAGGCATTGTTAAAGTTTGAGGCGACTGGAAATGTTGGAATGGATGTGAAAAATGTTGTGAAGGGGGTGAGGGAGAAGAGAGCGAAGGGGGATGTGTTGGTGCAAATTATTCCGCCGAGATGCTTCACGTTTCAGAGAATGACAGGTAAAAAAATGGAGGAAAAAGTTTTATTGGGAAAATTTTCTAAAATTGATATTGCCGCCAAAATTTTAAAATACTTATTATTAGATATTTTTGGACATATTGCACGTGGCAGTTTGTGTTACTAATTTATTTATGGAGACAATAACGATTTTTAGGTAGTGTTTTTGTATTTTGGTATTATTGGTTGTTTCACAGATTCCTGTAGGCTCGTGAAGCCGAACAGCACTCGAGCGTGTATGCTTTTAGAGGCGAGAAAAGGAAAAGGTCCGAAATTCGAGGGACCAAAAGATGAATGGAGGAAAGACGTGTTTGACGTTGTGGAAACAGTGTTCAACAAAGTTTGTCCTTATATTCCGGGAGATTTTGTGACTGCTGTTTTCCGAATCATGACGGGATATTTATTAGGTAAGGTAGTCGGTCAAACCTCAAACAAAAGTAAATGTGTAAAATAATCAAGCTGATTTTATAAGCCTACTTTTGAAAATCGTATTTGCCTCCTAAGTTTTTACTTATTTTAGCCTTTCTCAACTTTCAAACTCGAATGCACCAATATTTTAGAATATTGGCGGCAATGTCAATTTTTCAAAATTTATATCTACCTAATTATCTTTTAGGTAGACCAATGGGAGTCATGGCAACTCCTGAAGATATCATCCCTGGAGCAACTGTTCTTGTTGCGCTTATGCACAAAGAAATGATAGAAAACAGCACAATCATCGAAATGGGAGAGCATTTAATTGAAAAGGATCCGTTTTGGGATCAAATCCTCGCAAACTTACGCGCCTGCGCGAGGCACGCCCAACCCTTAGAATTTTGGTATGACGACGAAGTCGACGGCGGAGACGGGATCATGCTCGCTAGGAAGTTTCCGAATGGGACTGTCAGTTTTTTGAGGGTGGATGGGTTGCACGTGAAGGAGCAAGCTGATTTGGAGTTTGCTTTCAACTGGGTTATCGACTCCGGATGGAGGATCTTTGCGACTGTGTTAGGAGCCTGTATGCCAAGCTACGAAAATAGAATCCCGTTGATAGGCTCGAGGTTTTATGGGTTGTTTTTGAACGCGTTTCTAAAACCGTTGAGGCAGATTTGGTAAGAAAAAATGCTAAAGTAGCACGTTTATTCCCGGGAATTTTTGTCGGACATTTTTTTTTGAAAAAATTTGATGGACAAAATTTTCCCCAACCACATTTGCCGGAAAAAAAATTCCGAACGACATTTGCCGGACAATATTTCCCAAAAGATAATTACCAGAGACTTCCAGAACGACAATTGCCGGACAATATTTTCTTAACGATATTTACCTGAGATTTCAAGAAGGACAATTGCTCGACAATATTTCTTCAAAGATATCTACCAGAGAAGATTTTCCCAACGACATTTACCGGAGAGTTCAGAACGAGAATTGCTTGACAATATTTCCGTAGCAATATTTACTGAAAAAGATTTTCCGAGGGACATTTGCGTGACAATATTTTCCCCGACGATATTTGCCGGAGAATATTTACCAAAACGATAATTTCCAAACGATATTTTTGGCACCGACAATAGCCGGCAAACCGATAATATTTTTAATAAGGATTTTTACAACTCGGGATATGTTTTCCGGGAATTTACCTGGAACCAATAAACCAGCTTGTATTTAATACACAGAAGTGAATGAAATGCTTAGCGTTTAATTTTTCAGGATGTCAAACCGGGATAACCCAGTCTTCCTCCAGATTCTCGGAAGATACTTTGGTGTCGGCAAAGTGGCAAACCGATGGACACACAACTGCATGGAGGGCAGCTTCGCTCAAAGCGGGGACAGGCAGATGCGACCCCCGAGGGGAATGTATGTGAATGAGTTCTCGGAAATGAACTTCTTCACAAGTGGTCCCCTCGCAGGAACGAGAGGAACTTACGCCAGTGAATTTATGTAGATAAAATAATTATTTATTCTAATTTAAACAAAACCACATTAAACGTAAGTTAGCATTCTCATCTCAATTTAGCCCTGTTTTGTAAATTCAATAAAATAATAATAGGCTCTTTTTCTGTCTCACATTTCGAAATATAAAATCGAAAGCTCGGGGAGAAAATTGTACCGATTAATAAAAATTACGACTAATGTTACGGCGACAACTTCGACATAATTGGAGCCAATAAACCAAAATCGATTGTATCAAATTTTTTTCAATAATAAGCGGCGTCAGTTCAAGCACAAATTTCGAGTGATTATCAACGTAGATTTTATTATTTGCACAAACAATTTTGGGAAACGGAATCCATGGTGTCACAAATTGTAAGCATTCCACTCAACCCTGGCTCACTCCCTTCTCCAGAATTCAGGACCGGTCGACAAAAACCTGCATCGCCACGAAGGCCAGTCTTCTCTGAATCTGGAGGGGCGATGGATTTGAAAAGCTCAGAATTGACAAAAATCTTGACTCCAATTCACATAGTCGAGGCTTGGTCAGTTTTGAGCGTGGTGAGGCAAAACAAAATTTTTAATGGCACAAATATCATATTTATTTTTGGTACATATGATTTTTTTCGAGTTTCAGGGATTGTCTTTGTGCACTCTCATATTTTGGATACTAATTCTTCTCGTGGTTCACGGCGACGTAGGGATTGATACATACAAATACGCGGTGCCCGTAGAAGTCAAGCTTTGTAGGTTTTTTGACATTTTTTATTTTGCAAAAATAGAATGAGTTGAGGTAATTTTATGTATTGTAATTTAGCTATTTACTGCCATCGTACTAGTCAAGGGGGTGACGAGAATGTTCGAGTTGGCTCCATTTTAGATGTGGTCGCACATGGGATTCATGTTATTGGAACTCTGCTCCTCGTATTCGGCGTGTTTGGCGTAACACTTAATTTTTTTAGAGTTTTGGCATAATAATTATTAATCGTGCTTTTGTGACTCGTATTAATTTGTGATGCAGAAAATGGGTAAACTCTGCTTGGGAAGCGGTGTCCTTTGTGCCATACATTTGGCCTTAATCATTGCAGTGAGGATGTGGACACTTGGTGTTTGTAACAGTTGGACTGGTGTTTCCTGGTTGGTGTTCACTTCGGGATGGACCTTCGTCGAGGTTTGTTTGGGAAGACGTCTCTATAAAGTTTGGGGGTAGGCCTTAAATAGTACTTGTTCAAAAATTGGACTTTCGTCTATAGTTACAAAACTATAGTGTGCCATGGCACATTAGAAGGTCAATTAATTACTAAATTAGAAAATATGTTTGTAAACAATGTATTTAGTGAAGGGAGCACGATCTGAATCCTAAATGTGCATTTAAAACTTACTAAATATTGGTGATGAGTATCTTTACTGAATTCTGTGAATTTAATAAAATAATGCTTTCTCCTTTCAGCTTAATTATGATACGCAAAATCTGAATATTGAGAATGAATCCTAAAAACACTTCATCAACTAGATCACCATTTAGATCACCTACAAAATTGTGCAATATATCATATTTTTGTGTCTCAGAAATGACATCCTGATATTGACAAAACATCACATTATTGTACTCAAAGACAACACAAAATTTCAATTTATTACGTCAACTTTCACGCGTCAGTTATATCTACAATCGTATCACTTCGCCTTCACTCGACTCCCCCGTTTTCAAAGTCGTTCCGTCCGCCGTCGTACTCTTCCCTGTTTCCGAAAACTCCATCCCCAACCAGCCGGACATCAGGCCCCTCACCTCCTTCCGGAAGGTGGTTCCCTTGAAATAATAAATTGGCAAATTCGCCGCCCCCGCAAACGCGGTCGACAACAGCACTCCCAAATACAGCTCTCTGTAGGCCACTCCGGTTTCTTCCAGAATCGCGACGTAACAAATGGGAATGACGTTGCTCACGAAAAAGACGACGACCACAGGCAAAAACATGTTGACCGCGGAAATCTCCTTTTTTACATTCACATTCATGTCTTTCCGCTTGCTCGAGAACTTCCGAACCTAAACCAAAATAAATATGACTTAAATTTGCATTCGCCGGATTTTCCAAAAAAAAAATATATATTTTACTTATTTTTATATATTCTCACATTCCAAAACGAGCCCAAGTTCACCAACAATAAAATGGGAAGAGGCAACCAAAAGTCGACGGCGTCATGGTAACGGGCGACGTAACGGTACCAAGCCAAACCTAAATGTGTTCTCTTGACCACAAATGGAAGCTCCCCGATGCTGGTTATATCTTTGGGAAAATCGTTTTCAGTGATCGTCGCGCTTAAAATCCAAGGTACATTGATAAAAACGGCAAGGCCCACGACAAAAGCGACCATGATCTGTATTTTTCTGGGTGAAAACCAGTTCATTGATTTGACCGGGAATTGGATTACTAGAAAGCGCTCGATTGTGATGAGAACGGTCATGAATGTGGAGCCGGATCGGCCTTCAAATAAAAAAGAAAAATACGTTAATAAAAATTTAAATTGTTGAATTGGTTAAAGTGCAGCAAATAAATTTTGTGGTTTGGACCATACCAAAAAATGCAGCGTAGCAAAACCAAGCGTAGCAAGCCAGTGCTGAGAATCCTCGACCTGACCAGTTGTCCACCTGTAAACGCCACAAATCCCGTCGCCCCAATCACAGACGCCACACTACTGAACAAATCGAAACTCGCCAAAGACAGCAACAAAATATCAAAGGCATTCAATCTACTCCTTTTTGCCAAAATTAGCACAATCAGCGAGTTCGTCATTGTTGCAAACGTCCCCAAAACCAAAGTCAAAATCCAAATCACCATCGATAACACATGTCCACCGGAACCTAGATCGTTGATGCTGTCTCCGGTGAAGTACGAGCCTAAAATCCCGCATTTGACACATTCTCCCGGATTTGTGACGGAACAATCGTTTCGAGACTCGGGAAAGTCAAGAAGAAGGCAAAAGAGGAGAGGAAAGCTGTACGGAAGTTGGGTGGCGTTATTCATGTTTTCAAGTGATTTTCAATTTGTATATTTTTGTAACAAGCTGATTGATGAATGATTGCTCAGCTTAAATAAGCTTAATATTGACGTGTGAAGCTCCGTGAGATCACTGTCTTATTTAATGGCATTCATGTAAAGTCTTATTATTTTTTCCCCGTTTGTTGCGGTAACGTGGTTTCCAAGTGCGATTATAACACGTAAGAAAAGCATCCGGCTATGTTTGTCGCGTTATGTGTGGTTGGTTGTGACTCTACCACGAAAATATTGACGATGTCATCACAAAACTCTAAGTTACTTCGTAAGAGTTTCATAACTTTGGAAAGGAGTAAATGATTCACATTTACGATTGGTGATTTCATACGGTGATTAGATAACCAGACGACAGTAGCGAGTAAACAGCTTTCGGCGTAGGTAAGTATCGCTATAAAATACCAAGAAAATGCTGGGGATCATGCTGTTAAGAGCTAATATTGGATATCAACGTCGGTATAAAACTGATAAACTAAAGTTGTAATAAAATTTCCATATATCTAATGGATATATATGGAAATATATAGGGAAATGTATTCTTGGTTTATACAACAAAATAACTCAAGTAATGTAAAAAAAACGAAGAGTTGTGGTTTTAGTTTGCGTCAAAAGTCATTATTATTATTGATGACCTTTACTTTTCAAGTTATATATTTTATTTCCATCTCATGTTTACTACTTCGTCTCTAAACCTCAGTTATACTTATGCTTCTCACGAAACTCTTTGATTTCCTTACTAGCAAACACAGCATCTTACACTTCACTTGCGAAAATTCCCGCTCAATATACATATTTCGATAATTTTCGGTAACAAGCCTAATGTCAAGTGGATGACCAAGTTGTGATCAATTTATTTATTTTTACAATTGTAGAATGTTAATGTAACTTGAGACTGCCAATTTAAATCACTCGGTGAATCCGCGAATCGTAAAATTAATTTGTAGCCTTGCTTACATTTTCTTTACACTTATGACTTTCTGTGACAGAGGTGTATAGTATTACTATATAGTCATGAAAATATGACTTTAATAAAGTGGTGTCGTGAAAAATTTCATGGTTTATAACCATATAACCTTCAACTCTGAGGTTATAACCAGTAGGTTATTCATGCGATAGCAAAAGTGGACTGACAACAAAATCAGCTTGCCTTTGCATCAAGTATAAGGCTGCAAATGCATTTTCCATCGTTTCCAAATATGTGATAATTGACTTTATCGCCAAGGTTGTGTCTAAAACTTCAACGTAAACATTACTAATAAAATTTTTATTAAAATACAGTATTGTCGGACAAAAATTTGGAAACTTTTAATTTAAAAAAGGATCCGGTTCTATTTTATGTATTCATAGCCGAGTTTTATGGCCAGGAAATGATTACATGGTGAAAGATGTCGAAAAAGTGTTTCCCAAATGGTGTTCAAGTAGCTAGAATAAATGCTGTTAGCTTATTGTAAATCAATATGTGCTTTGCTGAAACATTAGGTTAAGTTCGTTAAAACTCGTCCAAAAATCAATCCTGAAGAAAAATCTAACTTGCGTGCTGAAAAAACGAATTGAAAACCACTCGATTAGAACCAAGTGTCGAATGAAATAGATCGATTTTATCGAATTTCTTGTGACAAAAGCAACTAATATCAGTTCAAGTACAAACTTCTTGTAGTTGAGAAGCAATTATTTGCCACGCGGCATTTGAGGTTGGCATAACTCAAAATACAAATTTTTGCTCTTTTGAAACATTTTCAACAAAGCAAAGACATGGAATCCCTGGATGTCACCCGGATAAACGAAAGTCCTCCCAAATACTACCCACAACTTTCACCATCGGACGTCATTTCTGGACCACATCAAAATGCAACGTCAGCACAAGTCCCAACCGTCCTGGAATCTGGAGCAGAATTAAATCGAAAAAATCCGGAGATTATTTTGACGTCATTGCACATCATTAAAGTTTGGGTTGTATTGAGCGTGGTAAGAGTAAACAGTGTATAAATTTTAAAAATATCGCAGTAATTGAAACGTAGTTCTGTATCATGCGAAACGTTAATTTCAGGGACTGTCTCTTTGTGCTTTGGTGTTCTGGATACAAATTGTGGTGGGATTTCAAGGCGGAAAGACGCCTGATATATACAAATATTCTGTTCCAATGACTTCAGCACTTTGTAAGCTAATAAACAATGGATAAATTATAGCTAAAGAATTATTACTAATAATAATTTGGAATTTTTTTTCCAGCTCTTTACTGCTTCAAGTATATAGAAATGGACCGTGGTTTTGACGACACTTTCTCCACCTCCACCCGGGGCGAAGAGAATCGTCAAGTTGGCTCTATTCTGGACACGGTGGCTCATGGAATTCATGTTGGTGGCACTCTGATTCTTGCTCTTGGCGTGTACACAGTAATCTTTTATAAACTAGTTTTTGGCTTGTATTTATACCCTTGTGGAGCACATAATTGATTTTACATGCAGAAAATGGGCAAAGTGTGCCTCGGAAGCATCTTACCGTCTTTGGTGTATCTCGCCTTCATAACGGCGGTAAGATTGTGGACACTTGGTCTCTGCAACAGTTGGACTGGCGTTGCCTGGCTACAGGTAGCAATGTTGTGGACCTCCATCGAGGTCTGGTTAGGGGTACGCCTGTATCGAGCTTGGGGATGAGTCAAAATGCTTACACAACGCCAACAATTGGACGATGTGCCGTCTTAATTGTAGAAGCATACTGAGTGTGTTTGTGAAATATAATATGATAAACATGTAAAAACATAATCTCACCATTGCACTATTAGTTACATCTATATCGAGCTTGGGAGCGAAGGAGCTTACTTGTCCAACAATGAAAATTAAATTCACCATTTCAAACAGAATTTAACAATTTAAACAAAACGGAACTCAATAAAAATAATTTATCGGATTCAAGCAAAAATTGTTTCCGCACAACTAAACAAGAAAATGCAATCACAAATGAATAGCTATATTGAAACTTTCATAGTTTTTTCTGTTATGTAGCATTGATGTTATAAAACACCGGACAGGAAATTGAACGAATGACTTTCTCCACATATTCGGAGTGGAGCCATCAGTTAATTACTTTTAAAAATTTATAGAAAATACCAAGTAAAAAATTATGTTTATTTTCTGCAAATATTAAAAAATTCATGTATATTATAAGAAAAACGAATTAACCAATGAACTAATTTAAAGTTTATCAAATGTACAATATTTAAAAAAAAATACACCTGGTAAATCCATTAGCCAACATATTGTAGCGAAAGTTGAAACATGATTTTTTTATTTTGATAATTATAATTTTTAATATTACCACTAGCTAAAGTACTTCACATAAACAAATATTCATTTCTTTCTATACTTTAATCTAAACAGTGACGGGAAATTTGCCTTAATCTTACTAATTTTTTTATCCTAATTTTAAAAATCCATACCACCAACTCACTCTCAAAATACAGCAGCGGTACAATAACACCGAACGCAACCAAACGCAATGAACAAAACCAAAATCGCTCCATTCAGTACAACAAGTTTGTGTTCGTTTTTATACCGGCTTCTTGCGAAAAACTCCAACTTCCACCCATTTTTTGTGATGACGTTTGTCATGTCGCTAATATAATCTACAATCCCTCCGGAATACACGCATTGCATCCTTTTCCAAATTTTTACAGGCAATCTATTGCGGTAGGCGTATCCCTCAACTAAACTCAGCAAGACTTGCTTTCCCATATAAACTTATTAAATTCCTGAAGCCTTCATCCCAGCATATTTGAGTTGCGCACGGTTCTCCATTGCCATTATTGATGTCCCATCGCATCTCCGATGAAACTCTGAGATATCCTCGGTATTCAACAGGCTTTGCTGGAATCCAGGCGGACTTAACCTGGAATTTCTTAGCAACTTCAGGATTTCCGTTGTTCTCTTAAAAATGGGTTCCAAAACATAAGGCTTTGTCAAGATTGCGATTTGTTTCTTATAAAATAAAGCTGAAAAATACAAAATTGTGCTGACGTTCGAAATGCCGGTGTGTCTAGCCAATTTACCAAGGTGTACCGGGTGAGAACTATTGGGTAGCTTGGAGAAAGGAAGTTGATGCCCCTGAAGTTAAGGATGTTTATTAAACACCCTCCGAATGGGGTGAGGGAATACTCAAGGGTTGCAAGGTTTGCGGAAGGATTACGTTAATTGCAGTGAAATAATGGATTTCTGCTAAGAGCAGAACCGCCAGAATTTTGAAGGTCATTGTGAAGGTCATTTTGAAAGTTGGATAATTGGTTTGAAATTTTCAGCTTGAAGTTTTCAGTTTTTTTCAAGCGCTACAAGCGAATAACTCCACATTGTTGTATGCCGTATACACTCTTATTTTAACCGTATATCAAAAAACTTAGGCAGTGGTTATTTCCTGTCATTACTTTCCAACATCGATATGGATGCCAATGAGTTTCGTTTTAATTTACATACAAATTGTGGATTAATAGCTGCAAGTAAATTCCAGCACCAAACTTATATATGCACATGAGAAAAACGGAAATGAGCCCAATGTAATTTTTCAATAGCATCAGACATTACGTGATATGTATTATACATCGAGTCTGTACAAAATTCTAAGCACTAGATACAATTACATATTTTAAGAGAATACCAGAAAATACTGATTAATTTAATGTATTTCCTTTAACGCAACTTAAAAGCAATATTGCTATTTTAAATAGCGAATCAGTGAACGCAGTTTATGCTGCAGGGTTAGCATAAATGTTGAGCAACATATAAACTCAGTACAACTCAAAAAGCAGACTGAAAGAGAGTCCTGACACATAGAGCGTACAGAATGAAGTTTCATAAATGAGGCAAAAAAGTCTTTGATTGAAAGAAAGACAATATTTAAACATAAGCTTATAAATTTGATTTTAATAAATTAAAGTGAACCAATTCAATTCTATAATTTTATGATGGTGTTTTTAAGGTTTTTGTTGCCAAAATGGTATTGACAATATACCATTGACCATTTGTGTGTAGAACATTCCCGTGCTGACACCACGATATAGAATGAGACTGGTAGGAGTGGATACAACCCTTTCACATAAAATGATCTGGTTCTCATTTGACTACGTGGTTTTGCTAGCAGCCGCATCGGC
>JAHZMW010003611.1:0-21039 GCA_027743745.1 Alloscopus bannaensis | reverse complement strand
ATTATCTCCGGAATGGCTACCGGCCCGAAAATTATCTCCGAACCAGGTTCGCGGGTTCGGGAAAACTGTGCATGTCTGGTCTAGTAACGATGATATTATTATCGTCCAACCTATTCTTCCTAACACAGGATTACTTCCAACTCACCCAAATATTCTTGTCACGACGGAATTCGCTTTGGTGAGAAGGGGAACACAGTTTTTTTTCTCTCTCGCTATATATTTTGGCTGATGCAACCACTTCAATACTTTTCGCTTTGCACACTTGGACTAACCTGATTGGCTGACAGGGTTGCTTGCGTCAGAGGATAACAAAAGGAAAGGCTTTCCACCTAGAAGCTTCGTTTCACACACATTCACTTCACATTTAACAGTAAAGTATGATGCATTGGATGGTTATACGAAGGATATATAGTTATAGGCGTCTATTTCTGTGCCTGCTACGAATTAACTGGCTTTCTGCCTTTATTGCCAGTACCACGAACTGAGTGGTATATAAGGATATTAAAGAGTTTACCAGGATATAGATAGAAGGGTTTACAACGCTTACAGCATGTGAAGATCGTTTTGCTGTGTTATATTGCTGGTTTAGGCTGACGATGATGATTAAATGAAAGACGCCAACGTTTACCACTGAATCCCATAGAATTAGTCATGTAGTCATGTGCGTATTACTAGACAGCTTCTATGCTCAAGTTGGCCTTGTTGTAGCTTTTTTCAAGCCTGCAGGCTCTTCAATGAGATGACGATCAGGCAGGATGGTAGTGATGATGATAAATGCAGGTGCTGGTTGAAGTGCATTAATAGTTTACATTTAGATGAGACAAGTAAACAGTTTTAAATGTTGAAACACTGATAATTTGCTGCTGTGGCAATAAACTCGGTTGACGCTTCTATGTTGCGCAGGTTTGTGTCACTCACACTTTGACGCTAAGTGGCAGAGCGAAAAGTTTACAAGTGACCGAAATATGTAGTACAGTGTACAGTACAGTGGTCGATCGTAATTTTTGCATACATTTCACCTTAAAACATGATCAGAAATTTCCCTGTATGAATGTGTCGTGTTCTATAATTTAAAAAATAATGCTTTCGATCTGCAAAAGAATATGCATGTGAAAATGAGAAGCAATTACTGAAACTTACTCTGACGATTATTTATAGGGCAAGCTATATCAGTATATATAGTTATTGTGGAGGCTGCGAGTGCATTTCGATACATGAATATCAAAAACGTTTTTGCTCGTTGTTTTTGGATGCTGATGAAATTTCTTGCTCTCGCAGAGAATGGATGATTCATCACAGCGAGAGTTTATTGATGTTTTTGCCCTTCTTCGCTTGCATTTGCCGTGCTGACGGAAGGAAGGTCACAGTCTAACAGTCACAGTCCGCGCAGGTCGCTCTCATCATCATCCTCATGAAAACAATCTTTTTTTGTTGCTCTGCAAGATGAAAGAATGACTCATCCTCAATACTCCTCTCACGTGAATTGTTGTTAAAGTGAGTAAGCCACAATCGAGCAGGTAGAATAGAACCAAAAACAATTGGACTTCATGAGGATTTTATCATATAGTCATCAAAAATGTCCAGTTTTAGTCAGTTTAAATGTAAAACGCAGAATCCCAAACGTGCTCTTCACCTGTCTGTAAAAATGTGGAGCAGCATAAAACACAATCTGCGTAATTAAATTTTGCTGATCGGCAAGTCAGAGTGCATTATAACCACCTCCGTCATCTCAATGGACAGCTTTGATATCTCGAGTATCATTTAAAATTATTAGTGACACCTGTAAACCCCTTATGAAGTAGTGGGCAAACTAACTTTGTAATTATGCATTATGTACTTTGAACTGGGTTATGTACAAATGTTAGGTATTAATAGCTGAATCCAATGTTAAAATGAGCATCGTCGTCATTTCTGGATTTTACGCGAAGAGTTTTAAGCAAGCAACAAGAAATTCCTGCACAAAAAGTGGAACTGTGTAGCGAACCTCATGCAAGCTTCACGTGAACATGACCGAGCATAAGGTTTTGATATGTATTCGTATTGATCATTTTATATAGGGCAGACTCATAAGAAATTCATATCTATTGACAACTACTGGGTATCGGTATTTATTTGACCTTAACGAGAAAGCTAAATACTCGTTTGCAGCTTTTCACATTCAAGCTCAAGATTCATTCGGGCGAAGAGGCGTAGGAACAAGCATTTATTTCTTGGAAAGCCATTATTAGTATAATCTTTGTCTCATGTTCTTTCAACTGGTTGTCTGAGACGTAACGTTGAATTACCGTCATGAATTCTGGGTGATCGATTATTTTGTATTGATTTTTTAAATCCGATGCCACAAAGGTTTCATTTGTGCCAAGTAGTCTGCATGGCATTTACGGGTATATTATTCTTGAAGGACGTCCTCATTTTTAGTATAGTCACACGGGTGGACGTTTATTGCTATTATACTTTGCGTTATGGTTTGTAAGAACCGAAATGTTCCTTTGTCGCGTCCAGTCACATCAATAAGTTTTATTTCGAATAGCCGTAAAATTTTGAGGTAAAAATATGAAAGAATTAATAGGAGGGTCACAAATAGTGCGAAAATATGCTAATATGTCTTTCGTAGCCCCGACTACGTACGACTACCATTATGGTTTTAAATTTTCATGATTGTCAGTATTCACTGTCTGTCTGTATAAATTGCTGCTGTTGATGCGTCCGAGTTGATTATATTAATCAAACTGCACCTACAGGCTAACGTTGAACGTAGCCGTGAATAGATGCTCTCAATAATGATATGCGACAGAAAATGAGGCCAATAATTAGGATATTTTTAACAAAGCTTGGGTTTTATGTTTGCGATAAATTTTGAAGTACAAAATCTGACTACAATAAAGAATTGTTTGTATCACCACTGAGATGATTTATTACAGTAGTTTTCATCAGTCTTGCAATTAGGTAAAAATACGTAAACAACTGAGAGTTAACTTTCTACTCTCTTGATGAATTTCCCCTGTACCCAGACTCTGTACATTTTTAGCTGCTTCCCTCGATTGACTTGTAACCGCCGATCCACATAGAGCGCATGCTTGTCGTAACCGGCATCCTTAAACAGAGTCTCTACTTCATCTGAAAAATGGCACGGTTGAATGTAACGATCTTATATGAATTAGTATTTACTTGCGAATTAATGCAGAATAAAAAATTTGGCCTACCTTGAGCGAAGAAATATACACGCGTTCCATCTCCGCGTACATAAAAATTTTCTTCAATACACCTTCCATCTTTGAATCTCAACTGAGCCAGATCAAATTTACCATAATCCCGGAATAGTATCATTCCTCCAGGTTTCAGGAACCTGGCAAAGTTTCTTAGGACCTGATGAAATCTGGAGTCACACAATATATATCAAATAAATTAGCATAAAACAAATTGGAAGTAGTTGGTTATTGGATGCTAGATAAATCCGTTAAATTATGTACTTCGTAGGACTAATGGCAGACAAGACGAAAATGGCAGTGATGATGTCAATGGAACCTTCCGCGAAAGGGACAGCTGGATTTTCAACAGTGACATCTAATACAAACGGGGTGCACCTCAAAGGTTCGTAATTGGTTTCATTTTTGACAAGGTCGACAGCTTGATGTGAAAAGTCGCAGCAGTACACATATGTATGGGGATTGTTATTGGAGGCCAGAAGAGGAAACACGGTGTTCCCTGCTCCACAACCGACCTCGAGCACCTTAAATTTGGAGTTCTCGCCTGGATACACTTCCGAGCTCCTCAAATTCTGAATCTCGCGTGTAGCCACTTCAGGATCAACGCTTCCGCCGTAAGGACTTTCCAACTCTGGAAACTCAGAAAAGAGCCAGTTTCTGTCTCGAAAAAACCTGCAGTAATGTTATAGAAATCACAATCGTTATTCGGTAACCGTCGCTGCAAAATAGACACTGTACTTTAATGCGTGTGCAAGCCAGACTGTAAGAAGGATTCACCCGATTCACCTATTTTTGTGAATTCCGTAGAAATCGTCCCAAAACTTGCCGGCTTCCGACTCCAGATTGTCCTTTTTTTCATCACTCATAACTATCTTGGAGTGGTTCGTCACGACGTCCATTGCTTTCTGCTTCATTTCTTCGTCCCACTCCACATCATCCCTTTGAAAATAAATCGGGAACAATTAGTGCATTGGAAATCTATCAAAACTTGGTTTCTTACTGATTAAAAGCAACTTGAAATTTGCTTTGAAAATATTTAAAAATCGCCAATTAGTTATACCATGCATTGCATTGAAAGACAGCAGTCGCATCCGTCAAGTTTCGACTTCGAACAATCTTGGGTTTGTAGTATGGCACCCTCGTTTTTCCGTTCTTCGTGAGATCCTCCCACAACATTTTGTTTTCCAAGTTTTTCTGCTTCAAAGCGGCGTACGAAGACACCTTTCCTTTACCGATGTCGTCATCATCACCTTCAGAGCCAACGCTAGCGGCGGCGAACATGCTTTCCAGGGGATTACTATTGTCGCCCTCATCGTTGTCAACGGGACCATTGTCAACTTTTCCGTGGCTTCCATCAGTCTTCACCCAACGTTGCTCTTCCATACTTTCCATATCACTACCAGTTCTCAGTGCAATTGATGCACAATCAAACAAGCTCCTTTACGTGATTTAATGAAATATCTCGAAAAAACTACTCCCAATTTCCAACTAAAAGTATCATTCACCGATATCTCTCATCAAATTTACTGACACTCACGAGGAAAAAAATGAAATGCTGACCAAAAACTAAATGCACGAACGAGAAAGTATTGTTTAGATCGTGACTCCAAACACTTTAATGAATCTCAGTTTTCACTGACAAATTGTCGGTCCACTGTTCACTGTTCGGAATGCAAAATTTGCACCATTTAGTCAAACCTTTATCTTAAAATCATTCAACGGAACACGTGTGTTCGATGTTGACAAAATATTCTTTGATTTTTAGACATTTACTCCAAGTGAGAAAGAGGCAGAAAATGCTCATTTGTCTGCCATCTATACCATCCATTGTGTGGCACGTTGAGAATTGAGGAGCTTTCAACTTGCCCGAAATTTGAGTGGTGCAGGAGTTGTGGTGCACGCGGACGAGCTTTGGATGTGGATGAATGAGAGGCATTTGAGCTTGCTTGCACTTGCTTTCTTCCTGTCAAGAGTACAGGTTCCGAGAGAGAACCCACAAATCGTGGAGAAGGTCTTCGTTAAAGTTTATATTTTGTTATCCAGCTACTAATCATTTTTAAAATGGCTCCGGTAAGTGATGTTTATGTTCCCTTGTCACTGTTTTTTCGAGTTTAACTGAGACTATTGTGCAAAATTAGGTTTTGTGAGTTGGACAGTGTGACATGTGGCGCAAATTGAAACCTACATGCATCATGATGTATTTTGTTTTGGACTGTAGCCTGCGAAGAAAGCGACCGGGTCAAAGGCACCTGCAGCCGCTCCCAGCGCTGCGAAAAAGGAGAACAAGCCACCAGCAGGGCAAGCCGCCGCTCCAAAAGCGTCTGGAAAGGCACCTGCCCCCGCTCCAGCAGCCGCAAAGGCCTCAGCCAAGACCCCAGCATCTGCCCCAGCTGCTGCGAAAAAGGCAGAACCCAAGAAGGCACCTGCGGCAGCACCTGCTGCCAAACCGGCAGAGAAGAAGCCAGCAGAAGCAAAACCAGCAGCAGTAGCAGCACCTGAAGCCAAGAAACCCAAGGCTGACGCCCCGGCCGCTGCAGCGAAACCGAAGAAGGCTGCCCCCAAAAAGGGTGCCAGCACCGCGGCGCCAAAGAAGCAGACCTTGAAGGGCAAGGGAACGGCCACTGGAGGGAAGAAGAAGAAGGTTGCTTCCAAGTTTGTGATTGACTGCACCCTTCCAGCAGAAGATCAACTGTTTAACTGCAGCGATTTCGTAAGTCACAGCAGGCAGTGGACATTTCTAGTCCCATAGTTTTCCCTAAATAATATGATTGTCGTAAGAGGTTGTGATGACTACTCGAATTGTGTGACAATTGGGGAATCTTTTTTGATTTCGGTGTGGCGACTCGTGACTGTGTGATCGAGTGACGGGGTGCGTTCAGAACAGAGCAAGACTATTCGAGCGAGTTTGAGACGCAGAGCCAAAGTGTCTAGATTTTTGTAGCTCACATGAGAAATGTGTATTGGAGATTAGGGTTGTCTTCCCTAATTTTATGCACATTGAATAGGGCTTGCTTCCCTAATTCTGGTCTCAGTTTAGGGCTACCTTCCCTAAGCAGAGAGGTTTAGGGTGACCTTCCCTAAACTAAACCGGTCACTTGTAATGTGAGTCTATGTTTTCGCCATTCTGTAGGAAAAGTTCCTGAAGGAGAGGATCAAGGTTGGAGGGAAAACGAGTAACTTTGGCAATGCTCTTACTATCGAGAAGGGAGATAAGAACTCAAAGATCGTGGTTAATGCTTCAATTCCATTTTCAAAGAGGTGAGTGTGCAGTTGATTGAAACTTGTACTAACAGTTTTTTTTAAACACAGTGTCATATTATGGATCTCGAGTTTCAATATTTTTGACGAGTGCTTTTATCTTTCCCGTGTACCTTAGGTACTTGAAATACTTGACAAAGAAGTATTTGAAGAAGAACTTGCTCCGAGATACCCTCCGCGTGATTTCCACAAGCAGAGACGGCTATGAACTTCGGTACTTCCAGATTGGAAATGAGGCTGACGACGACGAGGAGGAAAACGAGTAAATGTTTAGGTTCCAGAAAGCGTGATATTCTTGTTTGTTTTTCAAGAGAATAAATCCGTGTTTCCTGAATTTTAAACAAATTTTGAGTTTGTATACTGGGGTAATGAATGGCACTCATATTATGCAGTGAGATTCAATTCAATCACACACGTCTGACTATTTTTGTGCACTGTTTGTTATACACCTACCACCCAACGTAGTTAGCTGCAAGAGGCATTCAATTTTTATGTGCATCTATTTTTGTAGGGAAGCAATTACAATTTATTTCTACGCACAGCCGCTATAATTTTTGTGCTGTATTCATTATCTGTAGTTTGTGGGGGTTGATTGACACTGGAAAACTTTTAACCTATCTATTGCGGCGTTGCCAGAGTGATCCGGGTGTACTTATGGATGGCATAGGGATGTTTCATTTGAAAATCATATCCTTATTATCCTTGTACTTCTAATCACTTTATCGCTGGGCTGGACTGTCAAATAAGTAAATTCTAAACGACACTGCCTTGCAAAGCATCTAGTAGTTATCGGCATACAAAGCGTTTAGTTGTTTGTTACTAACAAAATTATGTATCTGCCGAAAAATTAAGGGTTGTTCTTCCTCTGATAATTCATGACTTCCATAATAATTCAACTAGTCTAAACCATACGCTATGTATCGGTTGCAAAAACTACAGTTTAAAACTTCGGAAGTCAGCTACGCTAACGAATGACGGATCATGGAAACCAAGTCATACAAGAGGAACTAACTCATCGCACTATACAATTAGAAGAAAATCATGTTGCCGGCAAATATATGCTTTTGACTTCTCTCCGCCTATTCCCGTCCAACACAACTCAGCAGCATCAAAACATTGAGCTGCGTTTTCGGTCGTCGGAATATCATCATGTCATTCTGTACACAGCTGCCTCACTCCTGCTGTCACTTTGGCTGTGCTTCTCCATCAGGAGGATTGGTCCTTGTAGTTTGTAGTTCATCTCATTTTAAACAACTTCTCGGGTGTCATTTATACCGAAATTACTCGAAACTGCTGTACCTTTACAGTGAATTGTAGAGACCGTTTTCCACAACAGTTGAAGCTTACCGTATTGTGACAAGAGAAAGAGAAACAGCTCATTCTTCCTTAGAAGCCTGTGGAACCTGAAATTCGGGGGTAAAACGGATTTAATGGCAGTGCTTGTCTCTACCGGAAGTGATACTGTAATGAGCAATTACTATTTTGAATCCTGTCAGTAGTTGCGAGGTTTTAGGATGGCATTTTCAAGTAGACCTTTCACGCCTTATCTAAGCAAGGTATCATAACAATTGTAGACATATGAGAGAGTCAGCATCAAAGTGTTGTCGTAAAAATCTTATCCTGTTTGCCTTTGATTTATCGGTGTGTCACACTCAACCCGCATCCACAAATTTTGTATGTCTCGGCGAGCAGAGTGGAGTGATGGTGTGCATAATTTAGGGAAAAAAGTGTGAACAATGATGCAATTCTTAAGTTTGGCAGCGTACATGGCTCAGTGCAAAAAAAACACGCATATTAAAACTCTTCCTTACGCTTGCGCAATGCCGCTATTAACTTGTTTCATTGCAGAGAGCAGATGCACTCTTAATTATCTTACGGAGTGTGTGTCACTCCGCCCAATAACATGAAATGACGTCAGAATCCACGTTGGCAGAATCGAAGTCAGTCACATAGCCATATCCTATGGATTGAGATATCGGACCTGTCAATACTGGCGTGTAAGGTTTTTGTGATTTATGTTTGATCTCGTGTGTAGTATTTACTATGCATGCAAATTAAGTCAGTCTACCCGTCAAAGTTTGCGGTCGGTGGTGGGATGTAAAGGATTTACTACTACTCACAATTAGCGTGCTAATTGGGTATGAGAGGTATGCAAATGGAGCATTTACATACATACATATGGGCGTAGATTCCTGGTAAAAGAGTAGTCACAATTCTTCAGTTGGCAGACACTTGTAGATTGATTAAGATTTGCTGCAGACACATCATTCGAATTGTCACAGCATCCCGGCACGTCACGCAAGGTTTCAACATATGTAACCAGAAAGAATCTTCAGCAGAAAAGTGGAAATTTTCTGCATTGTTAAATTTGTAGGTTTGAAAGTTAAGAATCTTTGTCGAACATTTCCGGCTTAAAAAGTGTATTATCTGTTGCATGTTACAGAGTCCAAAATAAATACTTGGGGATTAGGCATTGAGGTTGTGACGCGTTCAATTCAGCCTTTTTACTGGGTGCAAAGAAACCATCGTCTGGCTATTGAATAATACAGGTAAGATACTCACATGAATGGCAAAACTTCGCTTTACAACTGCTGAATAATATTTGTACGGAATAATATCATGACTTTGTCATATTGAAATTGGAATTTTTATAGATTAAATCTTATTCCCAAGTGACCTTTTCATCGTTTACAAAAGCTGATCGAGTTCGGGTACCTTTATTAAACGACAAATTCTATTACTCCTAAATGCATAAATACACTGTAATATGAGAGTTGGCTGTGAGTTAGAGAGTTGACTGCCAATTTTAAGCTAACCGTTTGGATTTGAGTTTGAGTTTTTGGCGTTTGCAACTTTTGTAATCATTTTGTGACTGTGATTTTTTCCCTTGCTCTGTTAGAACCTAAAAATATCGTAGTGGTCTTCTGGAAGTTTGTAGCTACAATTTGGAAAATAACCTTTGTAACACCGTTCGCTCGTCATGATGAAGTCTGAAGGTATAATCAGGAAAACCGATGATTTTTTTTGCTTTGGAATTATTATTTTACCGTTCATTTTGTATTTGTGTGGTTGTTTTCAACTTTGCCTACAATGCTTTTGAAATGCTGATTCTGTGTGCTGTCGTATTCATTCCTTTAATGACAGTTTTAACTAGATAAATGAGTTTGTTTTGTATCCAATTCGTAGCGGGTATTGGAAACATGAAGGCAGTGATTCTCGTCGGTGGCTACGGCACCCGTCTGCGTCCACTAACACTCTTCCGGCCGAAACCCTTGGTTGAGTTTGCAAATAAGCCGATCCTTGAACATCAAGTAAGTGACATCACAAACATTTGATGGAAGCCACGTCATTGCTAAATCGTCAAAAATGTGTTTAATATATGCAGTTAGACGCTTTAGTGGAAGCAGGCGTGAGGCAAGTTGTGCTTGCAGTATCCTATCGCGCTGAAGAAATGGAGATTGAATTAAGCACATACGCTGAAACGGTTTGCACTCGAAGTTTTTCGTTTTCCCATTTTAATTGGAAGGATTTAGTTAAAAGTAAACTGGAATTTATTACAACAGAAAGGAGTCAAATTGATATTTTCCCATGAATCCGAACCATTGGGCACGGCGGGACCACTTGCCTTAGCGAGAAAATATTTAGACGTAGATTCTGAACCGTTCTTTGTCTTGAACTCTGACATTATTTGTGACTTCCCATTCAAGGATATGGTTGCCTTTCACAGGAGTCACGGTCGTGAAGGGACAATAGCTGTAAGATTGTTTTTTCAACTTTTGATAAGTTGCTAGAGACATTGTTTGCTATAAACGAATTGATTATTGGTATTTAAATTATTTTAGGTTACCAAAGTAGAAGAGCCTTCCAAATATGGCGTTGTTGTGTACGAGGATGATGGTCGCATCAAAAGTTTTGTCGAGAAGCCACAGGAGTTTGTTTCCAACAAAATCAACGCCGGCCTTTATATCTTAAATCCTGCTGTTCTTAATCGTATTCAGGTAGAATCAACTTTAAACATTATTTAATTAGTAGATTTACCTACGACGAAGAGCTATTTTGCTGAACAACTTCTTTTTTTTGTTAGCTTCGTCCGACAAGTATTGAGAAAGAGATTTTTCCTACCTTGGCCGGTGCAAGTGAGCTTTATGCATACGAGCTTCAGGGTTATTGGATGGATATCGGTCAACCCAAGGACTTTTTAACAGGAATGTGTCTTTACCTTCAATCACAAAGTCAGAAGACGACGACAAACGTGAAGCTACTCTCTGGAGAAGGAATCGTTGGAAATGTGCTGATGGTACTATATTAGTATTCTGTTTTGCTAGAACTATTAAGGAGTGACGAAAACATTGCAATTCCAATTGACATCTTTCATTTTTTTACCAGGACGATTCCAGGCATTAGGGGGCTTGGCAACTACACTTGGACTATTAATATAATATCCCTACGAGGTGATAAGCGAGGTTCTATTTTTTGTGCTACTGAAACATTGAATTTTTAGTACTATATGGCATTTCAAGGGTATATTAATTTATTACTTTGTACTGAGAGTAAATAAATAATCTATGTAAATACCGAGAACATTTGTAAGCGGATTGAAATTATGTATATACCAAATCTAATGTGAACATATTTGTGTTGTATTTGTAATTTATTTTCGTGTCGCCGAGTCCCACTACGTTACTTGTACATTTACATGAACTATATGTGTTCTTAAATAGACCAAAGTGCAACCCAGTTGCCGTCATACCTTTGAATGACTACTGTTAGCTATTGCTGACAATTTTATTTATTGATTGATTAGTAATTGCCGAGTCTCCAGTGGAAATGCATGCATGTACAAATTAACCACGTCCTGTACCAATGCATATTGGTACTAACATTGACGCCCGCGTTACACACTTTGAAGAAATCTCTGCTTTTCGTAATCCCATTGTGATTGTAAGTGATTGTTTCTTCTTGTTCCACGTATGTTCATATATCGCAATAAAAAGAATGGTTTCCTTGCCCCACATTTCCTGTATTGACGAACAAATCATTACAAAATCACAAGAAATCAACTTTACTCTTTCAAATGCTCAGTCCAATTTAATCTTTCTCAAGTTGACAATGATCTCATTCACTCTCAGCCTGTAATCTCACGGTGCCCCACTTCTCTCTAAAAATCATTTTCTATGCAACGCTTGAAATTCAACGAGAGGATTTCTTCGTCCTCTATTCCGAAGATGCGTAACAGGTAAACAGTGAAGTTTAGTGTACAAGAGTTGGCTGAAATATAGCAACTCATTTCATTGTAATGTAGAGTAATAGGTACATCAAAAAATATCACGAGATCATACTCCTCCCTTTTTTGTTACGTTTTTTCTAGCAAGTTTTGCTTTGTTCGTAATGCGATTCTTTTAATGAGCTCTCAAGTCAAAAGTGGCATTTGTCTCGGAACTTTACAATTTTCTCGGGACGTCTCGGGAGTGCCGTGGTATGACTGAAATGTAAACTGTCAACTGTCAGTGCTGGTGACAAGTGTGGCCACTATGTGCACAGGTCACTTGTTGAGAGGTTAGTATCTTTGGAGGAAGTGGCAGAGGTGGACGACAGGTCGTGGGTGAAATGACCGACAGACGTACGTGATTTTTTAATCGATTTTTAATTCCTTTCTCGATAAATACTTGATACTCCTATGTGGTAGCAATACAAATAATTTTCCTTCACAGAGAAGCTAAATAGTACGAGGATAGTCACAGTTCGTCAGAGTTGCGGAGTGCTGAGCATCAGAGCAAGACAATGCTGGTGGAGGGAGGAAAGAAGTATGGAGTCCGATTGATTCCACAAACGTGTAATCGGGAGGATGCAATCCGGGAAATCGTTGGTGCTCTCGACCATTTGAACGCGATTAGTGACGAGATATTTTCAACAATTCGAACAAGACTGCGTAGTCAGAAGAAGGACATTGAGGCTCTATCAAACAGAGTGTCCATCGCTGCGTCTCAGGTGTCAGCGTTGAAGGGTTCACAAAAGGCGATTAGAATCATTTCTCCGGCCAAGTACCCTTGTGAAAAGGAGCCTGCTAATGGACCTATTCCAACGGTGGAACAAGCCGCCTTCCCCGCATTGGTGGCGAAATACATTCCAGATCCGGTGGTTTTGGGGCACGATGTCGAAGAGTGTGACAAGGACAAGTGTAAGAGGCCATTTCGCTTTGACACGCCTATCAAACACCCCAGCGATTTGCTTTCCATTTTTCACGCGAGGGAGCCAAACCTCGGAGACTTGTCCCAGTTGGACAACGTCGCTGACATTGGACTCGGAAGGCCACCGCACACGATTCGCAACATGGACTCGTTCTTTCTCTTCAATACTATTGATAATCCGTAATGATTTTGGAATAATAGCAATTTGTGATGACCTTGTCAAGAAAGGCTGGCTTGCAGATAAGTGAGAAGTTGTATTTGCTTGCAGGTACGTCAACTATAAAATGACTGACAGATCACTGCAAGACAGAAATTTTGGGACGTTTAAGCCTACTCGTAAAGGGGAAGAAGTTCAAGCTGACATGTGTCCTACGGTAGCGCAAGAAGGGGATACGGAGAATAAGGTGGAGGCGGATGACTTTTATTATTACCCATCTGCGTCACAAATACCAGATATTGATGTACCTGAATTTCTTCCGGACTTACCAGGTACGAGTGAAGCTGCTTTTTATTGGTCGGTTCAAACCGGTCAGAAGGGCCTATTAGTTTGTATAATGACGCTTTTATTTTTTTTCTCGTTAAGGCATTGCCGAGAATTTGGACTTGAACGATGACTTTCCTTCAATATTTCCTGGCCCACCGAAATCATCATCAGTTATTAACAAAACTAATTTCCGTGACACTGGCAAGCCAGCACAGTCGTTGAACTTTCAGCCGGAAAGAGTTGACGCTGCTTTTGGGATTCGGACGAGTACTCCAGAAGACGTTCCTATGAACTTTCCCGATCGCCCTAGTCCTCCTTCGCTTAACACGAGTATAATTCCTACCTTAACACCACCTGCTCCACCACCACCGCCACCTCCTCCTCCGCCGCCTGTAGTAGTAGATCCTCCAGGTCCTCCTTCTGATGCTGGACCACCGACAGCAATGGGAGGGGATTTAATGTCATCTCTGATGGCTGCCATAAGAGAGGCTGGCGGAAGTGGAAATGCTCGTTTGAAATCTGCCAAGGATAGAAAGTACGAGGCCAAAAAGAAAAAGCAGGATGAGAAAGAGAAAAACATATCAAATGATTTAAAAGAGGGAGGAGATTTGATGGCCGATCTTAAAAATAAACTGGCAATGCGTCGAAAGGTAATTTCAGCTATTGCATAGGTTCACTTGGAGTGTTTGCTTTTAATAGTAACAGATATTATAATATTATAGATTATAGACAAATGTCATACGTTGTCTATTTAATGCATGCTCGCTTTTTTAATCAGGGGATATCAGGAATTCAGGATGGCAGCAAACGCGCTGGGGTTGGTGATATAATGCTGAGTCTTGCCGCGGCAATCCCTACACTTGATAGCTCGGTTGAAATTTCGACAGGACCCGGTGGAGCTTCAGATGACGACGACTGGGACTAATGCCATGTAACCTTATCATCGCCGCTGTTTTGCCAAAGTTCATATTTACATGCGTTTTGTAACGAACAAAATGTATACATTTATATATACAGATACACCAAACATGTACATTTACGGTTGAGACAGAAGATTTATGAAACACAACAAATCTGTGATGGCTCATTGTCAATCGTTTAGATTTGAATTCGTGAGAATTTCGAAATTTATATTTAGGATATCCCGGTCGATTCACGAGAAGATTATTATGTAGATCCACGGACCGCAGACACAGTCCAAAATATGGCCTTCTTGTATTAGATGGTTATTTATTGTAATGTAACTGCGTTTAATAGCTCACAGCAAGTGACATCTTATATATTTATGCGTACGATAAACGTAGTTTGTACTAATCTATGAAGTGCGTAATAAACACAATATAAAGTCAAATGTAATTTTTATTGTTTAAAATATTCTTTTTATTAATTCCACTATTCTTGATTTTTTTCTCTTGTTTTGGAGAATCACAATATTTTTACGACAACAACAATTTTATAAGTTATCTACATTGTTGCTATAATATGTACTCATGTTATTGCGTTAAGGTTTTTAGCCCGGCCCGGCTTCTATGACCAGTGCGCAGTTAGATGAGTGTATTACTAGCGTTTATTACTAAGGTATATCACGTGTCGCGTTATTATTATTATCTTTCTACTACCAACTTCAGTGATTTTTTTTGGATACTGTAAACCATTTCGAACGGCTCGGCCCTCCTCACAACTGGAAATTATTATGCAAATTTTCAATCTCCTTGTTCTACACTCTAACAATTATTTATCATTGTTACATTATTCACAAGCTTCTTTCTTAGTACGTGTTTAATATTTCTAACAGATTCTTCATCTTGATTGATTACATCACAGGACATCATGTACCTACTCATCATGAACTAACATGGCTTATTATAACGTCGCCAGTTGTTAGCCATTACACATTATATATAGGTATACAGCAATAGCACTCTTTCTTAGTGTCAGTACGCCCATCGTTTCAATGCTCGCCTGTGCGTTTAGAAAAGAAATGAAAGGCTGCACCATTCTAGCATTCTACTTCCTTTTTGGGTAGTGACTTCAAAGTCACTGGCGACAAGTAAGCACATTGCTAGATCAATCGTCGACAATATTTCCAATACGGTATCACACATCTAGGTTACTAGTATAGATTTCCAAGTAACTGAGGAACTAGGCAGTTGTTTAGAGTGATTCTACGTCAAACCTACAAAACTCGTCATTCTTTTAAAATCGGAGATCAGAGACGGCTAAAAATTGGCTCATTGGGATACACGAGTCATGTGAACCACATTATGAAAGGAGCCATACCAAGAAATAAATTCGACACTGAAATCTAAAAGAATATTTTTTGTGCTGCTATTTGTGCACCCGTACAGCATCAGTACTGGTCCACTGCTAACTCAATGTAGGCAATGTCTGCGTTCGAACTTTTGGGAAATGCAGTAAACCTTCTCATTCATACAAAAGTTGAGTTAACACACGTTCCTTTAAAATGAAATACTCTCAACTAGCTGTCATGTCTTTTTATTTGTTGCGCATGTTTTCAGGAGTCTGTCAAAGTAAAACCTCGATTTAAAAAATAGTTCCTTATTTTGAGTTAAAAAGAGTAAAAGGAGGTATTCATATTAAGGAATAGTATTGCTAAAATCGCGTTTGACGCGAAGGAAGAGAGATATTGCAAATATTGCAAAAAGTTGGGAAGGATTCGAAATACAGAGCTGTCACTTGTAGATGCGCTATAAGAAAAGTGTATTTGTGAGTTTGCGGTGAAGGCTTTTTCTGTCTCATGAGTCACAATACGTGGTGTATGCTTGAACCATCTCGTTGTCTCGTAAATAATGACGAACGATTGTGGTCACGGGCTTGGGGTCTAGATCAGCCACACCAATCCTCACCTTGTGTATCTTTTTATTCAAGTCTTCAACAAATAGATCAGTATCTTTCTCGGGACACAGGGGGAATGGGTTGGTGCTCTCTGGCTCGTTGTTGTTGGTCGGTGAAAAAGTCACCATGATGGAACAGTCTTTCGCTGTAGCTGCCAGCAAGTACATGTCCACCGCCATCACCTCGTCGTCAGTCAGTGGTAAATGGTCAATTTCGTCCAACCATTTCTCCACGCTGAGACACGCGGCGCTCGGACATTCCGCAGGGAATTGGAATTCGTTTCTGCTTGACCTGAAACTCTCCTCTTTCGCCTCAGACATCAGAGTATCATCCTCCTCCTCTGTGGAGACGTTGAAGCATTCCTCCAACGACTCGGCGTCGGAGAGTCGCTCCACATCACTCCCATCGAAGTCGTACACGTTCTCTGCGAGTACCAAATCCAGTTTGGGCTCACCAGCCCTGCGATGATGAGTAGGCTCAAAGGGGTTCTTTTCAGGGAAACGTAAGAGCGTCTCCCTGTCAGGACCACAATGAACGGGGCAGAGCTTTCGGAAGATTTTGTAAATCGAGGAGTCTCTCAGTTTTGCGCCACTCTTGTGAGGTTCCGCCAACTTCTGGATTTGTAGAATACGTGACAAAATGCAACCTTCCGGAAGTAAGACTGCTGCGTCGTCACAGGAGTCGCCCAAATTCTCCTTTCCCATATTGCTCACGGCTGTGTTGCCACACCTCAGGTTTTGAGCGCTTTTCACCTGTATCTTTGCGTAGAGCTGGGCGGGAGGGGTATGACTTAAAATTTTCCGTAATTGACGCGTTACGAGGAAAAATGAGGATCCGTTCGTTGGTCCATATTTTGGTTTCAGAAGGGACACGCACAGTAGATATATGAAACTGTTGAGCGTGCTGCGAACAAATGGAATATTAAGAACTATAGACTTACTTTGCAATTCATGTGGCAGTTGGTTGACCGCCGTTAACTGGATGGGATGAATTTTTTATAATATTTATATAAAAGTGGTAAGTACCTGGGAAGATCTGTAGTATAATTGGAATTAGGTTTATCATTGCCCCCCAACCATCTGTTCAAGATTGCTTCCAGAGATTCATCCTTACTTTCACCAAACACAAGCTTGCCATTCTGTAACATTCAAAAGTCTTTGCATGAGTTCCAAATTCACAAGTTTACACCAATGCTAGGTGCTTCTGAATGAATATGGCTGGTATACTTACAGAAAATATGCGGAAGTTATTCTGTGGGTTCGCAATGAGTGATGTCACCGCTTCTATCATTCGTTGTGCATTCCTGCATTGAACAAGCATAAATTTAATTTATTTCACGCCATGCTTCAACTTGTTAATGTGAATAAGACTAAGGAAAAGTTAAAAGCTCTGCATTACCCAGAAAACAAGTCCAATGGACAGTAGGAAGTCCTGGATGATATTTTTGCTCGTTTCAACTATAATACACAATTCCACGATGTAGTTGATTAGTTCATTGACTCTGTCATTGGTGTTTTTTGTACATTTTCATGAAGGTTTTCAGTATGAAATCGAACCTTTAAAAATTGGTTGAGGCAATACGTGCATAAATTAGGAAGGCCCTTGGTACAGGTTTTCATATTTGTTGGCCACCAACCTTGCTTCGGTTTGATTTCAACGCAGAAGTCGGTGCTCCCAGACGGATATCTCTGAATACGTGCAAAGTCACTGTGCGACGTTGCGTACGGCACGCCAATCTCTTTGTGAAGTCTGTAAGCTATACACAACAGGAAAAGTTTGGGGCATTGTGAAACTGATCTTGTTACACCAGGAGACTCTCGATATGCGTCATGATGAGAGCTGGAATAGTGATTGTGGATAGTATAAGCTTTCTTTTTGCACTTACCTGGTCTGATACTTTGAAGCTTTGCATTGAGACTACGAATTTGGTCTTGACTCAGCTCTATTGCTTTCACCCATCCCACAAACTCCTTCCCAATGAGCGGACCAATGATTTCGTTTGCAAATACCACATCTCTCCCAACCTTTCTCCGATGTCGTTCCATGTCTCCATCAGGTTCTCCCACAATCACTTTTGACAGTCTAATCACTCGTAACTCCTGGACGGGATTTAATAATGATTTTATTGTTCAGAAATGATAAATGCACTTGTAAGACATTATTCGTAAAAAATTGAAGGATGATTGAGAACACATCAGTCTTACATCTCCAAGCGCTATGACCACGTTTGCGTTCCCTTCTCCTCGATACTGCCAGACATGATCGAAGATGTTAAGGGGTTCCAGGTAGGAAGCAACACGGTTTTTCTGGAGGTCCTTGACTACCTGAAAAGGTAATTTGCACTGGTTAATCCTACAATCTTTTTCCAGCATTACTAACGGTGAGGTGTCTCGAGACGACTTTTGTAACAGTTTAATGTAGCTCATTCTCAAAGTTAGTGCTGTCGGTAGGTATTTACGAAATTTTGTGTTATAATTGATTGTCTAAACTAATTTAGATATCCGTGTGAAAGTGAAAGTTGAAGTGGGAAAAAAGATTTTTGAGTATAATCTGATATCACAATAAACTGGAAGGTCCTGATTGTCTCTCTCTGTAAAAGCAACTGAGACGACTCTTTAGCTGTATAACATGGTGCATGTCAATCTGCACAAAAGTCGTAGCTGGCAGTATACTTGTCCAATCATGGTAGACATACAGACCTACATCTTTGAACCACAGTTCTTTACAAAAGGTTTGAATTCGGACTTTCACATGTCGAAACCTGATATGCAGTTACCAATTTGTGTAGATGATACAATCATAAGAATCCCCTGTGGTGTGCCGATATGTACATACGTTTGTACAAGGTCATGAACGATTTTGTTCATATCAAGCTTGCACAAGTAATTCCAGTCGTATGAAAACAGAGATTCCTACATCGTTAACACATTTTAGGTACGTCACATTTGCCTTCATTAAGAACACGGCAGCTGGAAAAAACTGCAAGCATTAAGACAAACGATTAAACTCTTCAAGGCACTGTATTACAATTTCATACTTTTCTCCGTATCGTCGACGACATCTTAAAATTGTTTGATTTTCTTGCTCAGTCTTTCAGTGTGGTTTCTCTTTTCCATGCGCCTCATACACACGTCTCCACAACTCTGCACATTGCATGAGAAATGTACGATGCGTGAAACAAAGATTTTCGCCCCATGTTTGTACAGCACAAAAAAGTGGGTTCGTGGTTTATTTTTTGGGCTGGTATCGGCACATGGTACCACGACTTCTGTCTAAATTCTCGTTGAACTAATGCTACCTCCACACGTCATTGCTGTCTTTATTGTCATCTTTGCCAGCACCAGAGATAAGACATTGATGAGTGGATTGCAAATGGTAAGATAGAGTGACTCTAGATATCAATGATCAAAGCTGAACTTATCTAAATTACTCTAATAGAGTTCAATGTTGCTATTTCCACTGACGTCTGGTAAAATGTAAAAAGGAAATCTGACGTAAGGGCTTTGACTTTACGAAGAATTTCTAGTCAACCTAGCTAATATGATATGAGCTTAATTGGACAATCTTCGGCCCGTTTTAACATATCAGTGTTGTGAATTGTAATATTACATTCATGGGGGAATTGAATGCATGCATTGAATCTGCTATTTCAAAAATAGTTATTGTTCATCGTTTCTTTCTTGCACGACTTCTCCGAAATTGTCTTAAACGATAGTGGCCTAGTTTTCATTTCAATTAAACAATCTCTGCATTTCACCGGTTCGTTGACTGTGTCAATGTGCAAAGCTTTTTCAACCTGTCAAGAATAGGTGTTGTCTCGAGTTTTCAACAGAATCATTAAAACATTCCAAATGTGAAGATGAGTTGTTTGACTAGGAGCTACAGAGCTTGTCATTCAATTTCTTATCCGAAACTAAGGAAGGAAGTGACGAAATCAAATAAATGATGAGGAAGTGGTTTTCTATCCGCGTTTGAGAAAAAAAAGATTGCACTGAAAATCAATGTCTTGCATTCTGAGCAAATAGCTACATATATCGCGTTTGACGCACATGGTGCTGCTATCCGATCTTTTGACTCAACCTATTTTGCATGTCTGCTCACTATGAATGAATACAGATTCGTCTTGAATGTTCCAAAATGAGGGAAAATGAGTAGATGCATGCATGATCTACTACGGATGGATGACATGAGACAAAGGTGTAGAACGAGAGTGACGACCTTCCAATTGACGGAGTGTAAGTTGCAAAATCTCCGCTGAGCTCGCCATCCTTCTGTCCTTTCAAACTTCGATCTGAACCGCTGTCTTTGACTGCTTCGCACTAAACGCAAGTTATTATAGTGTTTCTACAGTTATCACCCAGTGACAACTTTGTACTCTCGTTGTTTTCGAGGACTTGTGGATTTTTCAAGCAATAATTCTTTATATTCCTACATAATAGGTATAATGTAGGTATGCCATAATAAAGTCACTCATTTCACGACGCGTCATTGCTGAAAAAGTTTTTTTTTCTGAAAAAGATGATTTGACTCGGTGCACTTTGCTCTCCTGGCACATGGTAATATTAGATATCATTCATTATTTGAGTACATTGGTGATTAGCAGTAAATTATTTTTAGATTACAGTCTGCGGAACACTCAAGTAAGAGCAGTCTTTTTTCTTGAAAAAAAAAACTCGTAAAATGTCAGCATAATTATTACACGTGAATCTGAAACATCTTTTAATCAAACATACCGATCATCAAAGTTTTGTTGAGTAGTCATTCAACCATGAAAAAAAAATCTTATCAAAGACGAAGTAAGTCTTCAGCAGAAAAGTCTACTGGACTCGACACACTCGCAGTCTGTCGCAATCCTACAGACCGTAAATTTATATACGTATATATATTATAAGGTTTGCGCTTATATGTTTGGAATTAAGTAGTAGCATGAGACTCGAAATTAGGGAAAGGTACGTAAACCAAATGTGCAGTGTAAAGATTAATGTAGTTTATTGGCATCAAACTAATCATCATCATAACTACATGCTGGCCAGCCTAACTTAAGTTA
>JAHZMW010003610.1:0-10953 GCA_027743745.1 Alloscopus bannaensis | reverse complement strand
TTACCAACAACGTTGATGTGTGTGCCAGGATCCATGATGTGATACGATGATGACGTCTTATTAATATTAAAGTTGCGTGCATAACACTGGATTTCAGCTTACAGCAGCCGTTTCGAAAAAAAATCATGAAATGGCCGCAAAAATCCTCTCGCTCTTCACGGGAGGCGTCCCTCTTTCCAAGGGAAACGTGCCTTTGCCAAGTAGTTGGAGAGCCTGAAATAATATTCAGGTAGCCAACAACAGCCACATGATTGTTGCACCTGTTGCTCCCTTTTCAATAATATCCTCCCGAATGCATTGTTGTGTGTGCAGGATAGCAAAGTGGACACACAAACTGACGTGATATTGTTCTTGGAAGTTTGTTTCCTCTTAAACTTATCTAATATGTATATGTATATTTAAAGTATGCTATTCTTGCGTGTGTGTGCGTGCTTTACCTGAATATGAAATGGGTTGAGGAACTCACAAAGCTTACATTATTTCTAGCTTGTCCGAGACGTTATTCGTAGAAAGTGGAAGAGGACACACTGAGGTGGACCGCTGACGTAATTCATAGAGACTATAAGCACTGGTTGAAGATGTTTTTTTGCACTTGTGGTATTGAGGTTGCCTGTGGAAAAATTGTTTGTGCAAGCAATGCTGAGTCACTTCTTGTAATTTGGCACAACGTGAAGTGAAACTTCAACCACTTTGCTTGCTAACTCTCCCAGCGGCTTCGTAGTAAATAAAATTGGGTGGGTTTTCCAGCAACTCATAATGTAAGCTTACCCATGCTATCTTTTGTGTCCTTGCGGATTATCATCCAGTGATTGATTGGGAGGATAAAGAAAGATGAGAAAAAGCAGTTCAAGGGAGCTCGCATGATTGATTTTTTGCATAAAATGATTGACACTCACCGCTTTCCTTACGCGTTACTTTAGAGTTATACTTAAAACGACGACTTCCCAACCAATTTTGTGTTCTTCTCTTCTACCCTACGGTGCAGTCTGAAATCAGTGAAATATGTAGCACACATACAGAAATGCTCATATAGCCAAATCATCACCTAGTTACAATCATGATCAGTCGTGATTACAATATTATGTATCTGATTTTCCAATGGCTTTGTAAAGTTCTCGACTAATTAGATCAACATTTTATAGACAAACTACACGTGATCTGCAGACACCACTCAAGAATAGACTAAAAAAATAGCGTAATGATTGCATGCAAACTGAATACACATATACTCACGCAAGTGTGTAACATGTACACACTTCTTTTGCAACAAAATTGCGATCCATGCAAAGTTGGCCTACTCAGCTTCGCGTGCCTTGCATATATCACGCGAACGAAATGAATGAGAATTTGGTATCATAGTGAGGAATTCAAAGACGTGAACAAGTCTTCCAAGTGGTGAACCACCTGTGGCTGCCATCTCTAGATCAACGTTGCAGCGACAACGACATGCAAAGTTGAGGCGAACAATGCTAATCATGATTAATTATGAACTTTCACAACAGCTTTTCGCTTTCTCAAGTCTGTTTTCATATCCCCATTTTATGGTACTTGAAACAAAAGGGCATCACCTCATTTTATCCCATTTTTTTGGAGATTTGCTGGAGAATACTAAAATTGCACATGGATCCGCTAAAGTAGTCGACAATGAATTATACAATCTTTTTGGGAAATGCTAACGACATTGTCTTGCTCTCCGTTTTGCTCCGTGGTTTTACGAGATGAGTTAAATCCTCATTGAGGTTATGTGAATTATATTTAATGGATTTACATTATGGGAACACTAAGGATCAAATTATCCAACCATATATTATCCCTTATCTCTCAATTCTACATCGCAAATAATACCTGAGAGCAGGAGTATATTACCGGATAATACCGAAGCAGTCAGCCAAGTGTCATCATGAGATTCACACACATTGTGCATGTAATACAGTTGCCTGGATGCTTGGAAGCACTGAGAAATGATGACCTTGAGAGCGAACGAGGATCGTACGACAATGAAAATCAAATGGAATGGTGTGTGGTAGTGTTAGCAACGGAAAGTGTGCATAACGCCATGCTTCCAAACTTAAATCTACATTATGCTGTTCATACATGTACAACTGAGATGTAAGTTTAAAATGGGGAAAAGGCCGATGATGATATCAAGTTGAGAAGTGTGCGAGTTTGAGGCTGTGATTAAAAAGCACATGTGAATATAACATTTGATTTGATATATAAAACCACCGGGAGCAAAATGCATGGAGAGGACGAAGGAAAACGTGTCGGCCGTCCTCACTCACGCACACGTACAGCCACATGTGCCTTGTTTTTTATAAGAGAGCAACAGGTAGTGTCGCCGTGTCTCTGATTCAAAAGCTGGTGACTCTCGGTAAGTTGACTCAAACTGTCACAGATTTTCCTGTCACCCAATTTTGAGACATGGATGGATTTTGACCTACTAAATTCTATGGTTGAATCACCGACGAACATCTGCTTGGTTTTTATAGTGTCAGGTGAGCTGTCGTTGTGATGTCGCAAGTTATTTCCAATCTGCGGGTGGTCCTCCCGAGAACCACGTCTTGGACCTCGCGGAGGGCTGTGAGCCGAGGAGTTGGGAAATCGTCAGTTGTCTTGTCTTCCGGTCGACAGCACCGCGAGTATTCTGGCTTCCGGGTGGCAACCGCTACATTTCAACATGGTTTTCATAACAAGCGCGGCAGCAGTCCTTTGATGGCGAGGTGCCTGCGACCGCTTCACCTGACCCAAGGTTTCCAGTCGGAGGTGATCCCTTTCAAGTTGTCTGACATCGGGGAGGGGATCAAGGAGGTGACAATTAAAGAGTGGTAAGGTGTTCTGTTTCGTTTAGGTTCAGTACGTGTTTTGGGTGAAATTCTAAATGGTATATACGAGATCTGTTGTGGTTTTTTCGGCAATCGGAATCCAAAAAACCGCCTGGTAAGCTAGCGATTTAGGAAAAAGCCACTGTGAGTTTGAGTAAATGGAGGTGACCTTTTTTTCTTTCATTATTTGCAGTGGAGGAGCAAGAAATTCAGGAAGGAGATGCAATCCAAGTGGGTGGTTCCGAGGAAAGTGTTCATCTTCCCTCACAGACGCCGACATCGGAGAAAGTCCTCGCTACGCCGGCTGTGAGGAGGGTCGCGACAGAGTACAAAGTGGACTTGAAGAATGTTCAGGGGACCGGAAAGGACGGCAGAGTTCTTAAGGAAGATGTCCTCAATTACATCAACTCCAAAGGGAAGGGATCACCGCCAGGGGCGCCGCCAGCTGCACCCTCAGCGATGCCAGCTTCAGCACCTACTGCCGCTAGTGGACCAAGTTCTGCGTCACCAAAGCTGACATTCACCCCGAGGTCAATTGCAGCTCCGAGTGATAAAAAAGAGGCCATCAAGGGCTACACAAAAACCATGATAAAGACCATGTCGGCAGCAAATGTGAGTAATGTGTCAAAGTTGTTTTGCTAAATACTAAAAGGCCACTGACAATACTTTTTTTTGTATAACGCAAAAGCGCATCATGATCAAGAATGACGGTGAATTTGTTGTGTAAACTTTAGGAAATTCCTCACTTCGGATATTGCGAAGAAATCAACATGGGAGAGCTGATGAAGTTGCGGAAGCAGTTGAAACACGTTGCCGAGCAGTACAATATCAAGATGACGATGATGCCGTTGCTTCTCAAATCAGCGTCGTTGGCTTTGTCACAGTTTCCCATTCTCAACTCTGTCATCGACCTCACTGCGGACACTATCACTTACAAGGTTCGTTTATTAACACAGTTTCTAAGGTTCTTCTATTTTTGACAATATAGAAAGCGTTGACAAGTGATAAGGTATCCCGTGTTGGTTTTAGGGAGCACACAACCTTGGTGTCGCAATGGACACAAAGTTGGGTCTGATTGTGCCGAACGTGAAAAACGTTGAGAGTAAGAGTATCCTGGAAATTGCTTTGGATCTTCAAAACTTGCAGAAGAGTGCAGTGGGTGGCTCAGTGAAGCCCGATGACATTCGGGGCGGGACGTTTACAATCTCAAATATTGGCTCTGTAAGTTGATTTTAGAAAATTAATTCGAGTGAAAGACTTTGTAGTAGTTTTAAAAAAATATGATATATTTATGATGACACTCAGATTGGAGGAACGTATGCCAAACCAGTAATCCTCCCACCAGAGGTAGCCATCGTTGCGTTGGGCAAGGTCCAGGTATGCAAACAGTTACCGTTGATGTTAAGTTTACCACGCCGGTACTTTGATAATATTTTTTTTTTCAACTGTGAAGACCCTGCCGCGATTCGACAAGGACGGGAACGTGTATCCTGCTCAAATCATGAATCTTAGTTTCTCCGCAGACCACAGGGTGATTGATGGCGCCACTGCGTCGAGATTCTGCAATCTGTGGAAGTCTTACATGGAGCATCCTGCCTCCATGCTGCTCCACCTGAAATAACTTCCACTCAGCCTCTTCCAACATTCCGAATCGTTGCCTTCCGGGACAACAAAAAGCGAGTCTACTTGCCAAGACAGAAATGTCGAGATAATTTAGTAGTAACGAGCAAACACTGCGCATTCATGTATTAACATAGATGTAACATACGGCGACTATACCCTCAGTTTAGTACCAAGTTGTGTCATCGTCAAACAACTTCGAGAAGAAGACTGGTAGTAGCTCTCACATGTAAACACACAGTTATTTCAATTACGACATTCTAATGTATTGGAAACCATGACATGTCAGGGCATGACAGCCTGAAACATGATGCAACGAATCTATAAATTTTTGTGTTGCCTGATATGGATTCATACAATCGTATATTATAAATGTATATAACTATGTATATTAATGTTTGTCAATCATTCCTCCTCAACTGAATTCTATGGATTTAAAAATACACAGTAAAACTATCAAGTTACAAAAAGAGATACCTTAAAGGACTGTCTTAATAGAATCACCGTTACACCATAAAGGAACAGCATAATGTTTTCCAATATGAACTTTGCAGATAGCATTTCAACGAAGAAAACGAGCGATATTATTCAACCTGTATTAAAGATTATCCTTCCCTGCCTTTGTGTCGCTTTCAGAAAGTGCGGTCAAGGGAACAAGTTTCATGTTGGGTTGAGGTTGTCAAGGCGCATGCTACAACAAATCGTTGTGATTTTTTTAAAACGCTCATTCATAATACGCATTTGTATTCACACAAGGTGCTGAAGTTTCAACCTTTTTAGGTTGTAAGTAGGTGAATATCACCGGATGCTAATGAGCTAGGAAAAACAAATTTTGAACATTGTACGAGGAACTGGAACAAAGCTGAGCGTTTATCTGATCTCTGCATAAATACAAGAGAAAATGGAGAGGTTTGTTGATCGTGGTTTGTCAGTTTGTGTGAAACGCTTTTGAAAACTCAATCATCCGTCAACTCATTCTCAGAGAATTTTTTATACCAAAATATTAATAATTGCGATTGAAATGTGCACCTCTCTGGGGATTAAGAAGTTTGTGCTAGTTTTCCTGCTTGGTTCTCTTTTCGTGAGTCACTTGTCATCTGCAAACTCCGTTAGATTGAGTAACGTTAAAGTTAGTGAGGTAAGTCAAAAAATCACCGGAGGTCAGTGTCGCTGTACTTTAAGTTGTTGCTCAAACGAACATTTTTTAATGAAATTCTTGCGTTGTGTCATCAACTCAAGGATATTTCGGAGAAAGTGGTGAAGGATGGAGAGGAGACAAGATGTGCGCCAGTGGGACATAGTTGTGTAATCGAGCCTTGCTGCCCTCAAAGCGTTTGCGTCAATTATAACAAGCGGTGCTCACCTTATCTGGATGGATAACTGGAAGGTCACTTCCAACATTGAACCGAGATCAGAACCCGCAACTTTCTTATGTTCGAATTCGAGCCCGTTTGTATATATGTTTACAGATATATATAACATCCACTCTGCAGTTATAATTTTCCATTATAATATTGTATGTAGTGTAACCCCAGGATAAGTTAAATGAAAAATGTTGCTAAAAATTGAAATTTTGTGGGTAATTCGTAGGCAAACAATTTTGCTTTGGTATTAATAAAATGCTTGCATTGACTCCATTAAAATTAGTGGACAAAGCGTATGTTGTTAAGGTGGGTTAATATTTAGAATACATTTTTGGAGATCAAGCAGCAATTCATTGTACCAACTTGCTTTTTTGATATGCTCCTTTTATTACGGAATATTACATAACGCTTTTGGTCCGATTTCCGGCAACAATGGTCGTGCATATTCGTAAAGCAATATAAGCGTCACACTTTGCTGTAGCAGCAGCGTTTTTGAAAGTAATGAAAATATGTCATTGTCCTCTTTTTCATAAGCACATAGGTAATAGGTAAGTATGTACATATTATAATAAGAGCTGCAAGTATTTCAACTAGAATAAACACACATAATCGGTACATACAATACGAACTGGGAAAATAGCAACACGCGAGTGACAATTTAGTGGCTTCAACCGGACCTTGTTTTTCTCTCCTTTCCTATCCATGTCATCAAGATTGCAGTTGAAGCTTGAGTTATAGGAGGAAGACGTGCTGATACATAATTAATAATCGTATCCCCACAGATTTTTGTGAATGCCTTGAGTCTACACGGTATGGTCACTCGTTGCCACGATGATGACAGAATAGACAAATTCTCACAAATGTTGTCACAAGTTTTGTACCTCTCTTCGCACATCTGTGACAATGATTAAATCGATGACTGCATGCATAATTGCCAGGCCATTATGTGGAGCAGAGAAAATTTGCGAAAAACTTATTTATTAGCACCCCTAGGCGTCGACTTTTGCTGCATTATTATGCATGAGCAGATCGAACTCCGCAAGAAAATCTGCGATGCTGCATACATCCGCATGTTTTGGAAGCAAAATTACATGCTTCCTGTAACGGTAAGTGTTACTTGTACTCTTGTACAATGGTGATGTGCAAAATAGTGCAAACGCACAACGAATGAACTGGGTTGGATGAGTGCAAATACTGGCATCCTCTTTGTTTGCCTTCATGAATTCAATCATTTCGGAGATTCATAAAATTATTATTGAGGCTCATGGCATAATAAATTTGCTGAACTGTAACAGTAAGCGTAATTCATTGATGTGGCAACTATTTGTTGGAAACAAGACGCTAAACGCGTGCTTCATAGGACCAAAGGTATGTACTCTCACTCGAACACAGTGTGCATTGTCAACACAATTTCACTGCTCTGTATTCGAAAACGAGATTTTTCGCAATATCTAATCCATTAGTCCAATACGACACGAATCAGTCGTCATCAACAATTTCCTGCACTAAGAATTTGAAGTAACCCCAATCAGGTCCCTTCCGATGCAGGGCACACGTTGCAAACAACAATTGTGTGATTGCAAATACAACTTGGTATGCACAGCCTTTTTGTTAGTTTAGTGAGAAACCACTTTGCTCTTCAAATACTTACCTATGCGTTCATGTGGTGAATTGCAGTGAAGTAAACTGTAAAACTAGGTGATTCATCAGACGAGTTTTATGAAAGCGTTGCAAGAAATTTGAAGCCACAAAAATAGTGCAAACATCAACGTGTGTGTGTGCCTGCGCAAAAAATCTAATTCCTTCAGTAGCATACTAGAAGTAGTATAGACTATAATCTATATAGACGAATATATTATTGACTTGTAAATGCTACCATGGCGAACGAAGTTGTGAAAAAATGACATTTGCACATGAATACGTACTTTTCAACCTAAACAGACAGTAAACTAGAGTAAAAACTTTATACATTGCATTTTAGATTGCTTGATGTTCAATGGAGACATGTGCTCAATGCAAATCGACTTCATTGAGGCGAAATTATTTTATTGAAAATTTACAGAGGTTTGAAGTTGTTCTGTTGTCATCTTAAAGTTGGTATTCAAACTTTTTCATTTACATTTACAAACATTTAGACTCACTACACTTCAAGGACAAAAAAGTGGTTTACAGATTTTCAAGGAAATGGCTTCAACATCTTGGTTCGCCGTAATCAGCGAAAACGTCAATTTGTTGAGCAAACACTCGACATAAAAAGTGGATTCATAAGTATATTTGTGTAAGTATATTTGCTTCGTTGTGAGCGTTAATGGGAATTACCACGTAGAAAAATGCAAGTGCAGCGCAAAAATTCTTTTAGTTGGAGGCAAGTCAATGAGGATGCCTCGAATCAAGCATTTTTTGTAAAGATTTGCTTGTCGTAACCCACTGTGTGCTGGACATGAACAGTACAGACGTTTTATAAAGAGCAGTGTCTGGTTTAAAACTCTGAAGAATTTGAAAATGTACTGTTCCAGAGCGACAAATAATCGTTGTTTAGATGAAAAATGGTTGGCAATGCAAAACCACACCAGAATCACGTAGCCCCATAATATTCTCCTACTTGAAGAGAACAAGTCGTAGTGAATGAATGAAGGAAAAAAATTTAATGAAATTTGATCCTCAGAGAGTTTATCAGTTTTGCAGACGCACATTGTCCATCCGCTGGATTATACATTGGCGTACAGCCAACGAACAGAGAGTGAGAGTGATTTGAGAAATTTATGGTGCTTAATACATACACTGTGCTCCAGTGAAATAAGCTCATTAAATCCTTAGCTGATAAGCGCGCATATTCACCACTTCCAGACTTGGAGCCAATATTATATGAAATCCACTGGGAAAAATTATGGAAACGGTTGTCATCCTTTATGCAAACCAGCTCAATTAACAATGACGCCAGTACATGCATAGTTTTTTATAGTTTGTCTTTTTCTGCATGCATAAATGGTTATAATTGAAAGTTCTCACGAATTTCAGAGTTGTGTAGAGAAGCTGTTCTCGGAGTGTAACCTCAGCAGCATTCTCACTCATCGTTTCATTTTGACGGAGAATATTGTGTGAATGGAGAAGACCATCATCATCATGCTCAACTCTCGGTGTCGTCGTCATCATCTCATCCCAACATGTTTCGCTCTTGCCGTGCGTACCATACACTTTTCCCAGGCCAAAAACCTCACCTGCTGACAATGTAAGCAAACAATGTAACCCTTACCCGTTTTGGTGTTTCGATTCCGAGATTTTTAATGCGTTCCCTTCATCATGTGTAGGAAGACAAAACAACAATGTATTCTGCGAGCAGAGGGTAATATATATTAAAAGGACATTTAGTAATATGTGTGCCCCTGACATTTCTTATCAACGTCAGACAACAACGTGTGTTCCACACAGAGAGACGTTGGCAAGCTTAGCCAACTTGATTTGACTACGTGTGTGCAACCGAGATGAAATATGGGAGTTTACAGCGTCATATTCCTGGAGCGGCTTATCAACGAGAAAAAGCTTAATCAACGTAAAATGTGCACATCTCAGCATCATTTAGAGAGAGTGTGTGTGCAAGCAGAGGGAGACAGATTATTTTATTTATTCATATGGACAGCCACTGATTAAATGAGATGAGTCAACTCCAATCGGCTCATTTGGTTCTGCATTGCAACACTGGGACATTTTGGAGATCCCTTGAAAGAGCTCTTCATGCAGAAAAAAAAACTAGAAAACTAACCTTGACAGACTTGAGGTTGGCTGGAGAACACCTTGTGATCATCTAATGAATCGTGCAAAATTGTGTGTAGCAGAATATTATAAGGCTGCTATTCCTTTCCAGTGCTCATCGTGAACAACATGTGAAATTGATTATCGATCTTAATTTGGTGGAATGTTATTTTTTTTTATTGATGTGCGCGATTGTGCGAGATGTCACGCATTGATAAAGTACTGCTCAGTCGAGTTTTAAAAGTGTGTTGCCAATAGTGAACTAAAACGCATAGAAACTTGCGAACGTTTTCCTATACCGACTTCACAAGTTTATGATAACGAATGTTGGAATAAAACTGATTTCCAGTGTAGTGCAGGAGTTTCCTCGGAATTCTCCATATTGTGACGAGGTAAGGATTTGTATACACAAGTATATATGTACTGTACATAGAACCTTTTTACAAAGCTTAATATTTTGGAAAGCTCCTCACATTAGTATACAAGTAAATGTTCAGTAGGACCATGACGTTCATCTCTTCTGGTGACATGTCATTTACAAATTATTTCCAAATCAAAGCTTCTGACTTTAAAACGAATAATATGTGACCCTGTTGACTCTTGTAGCAGTTTCAGTATTTTTATTGTACATACCTAGGTATGTCTCATGTCAATTTTGTCATGTCATCACGTCACGTTTTGAAATATTCATGCTATACCAACTAGTCCTGCGAGAATAGCATACACGAAGGGTTTCATGCAAAATCTCCAGTTAGAGGTTAAGTAACAAGTTGATTTGATAGATTTTTGCGGTGTTGTGTGGACTTAACTTTTGTTATCGTTGCACAAGTAATCATGACAGAAACACTGCGTTGTGTGTCGAAAACATACTTTGCAGTGTTTAAATAAACAGTTGCCTCCATGTCATGTTGGCTGAGGTATTGACATCCAAGCGACATGACATGAAAATCACGCGGTATGCGTTTTACACTAGACTGTTTGGCGGAATGACAATTATTCCAGGAGCACGATGCAATGCATAAGGGAGTCTCATTTTTTGAAGCACCAGCGTCGTCCATCCACATTCATTTCCATCACTGGCGTAAATCATGCAGAAAATTTCAGTGCGTTAAATTATTACAGCCTATAATGTGTAATAAAATGAAAAATGGGCAACAAATGTAATGTAACAAGCTCTTACTTACTGGGTTGAATACAATGAGCATTTTTAAGCGCCTAGGTGGAGTACAATGTATGTACATCATTTTATCGGAGGCACTAATCGAGGCAGAGGCGCGTAATACTAAGGGTGCGCTCTCCTAATTTTAGCACCCACGGAATCTTTGCGTTGTGTGGCCAATGCTGCTTATCGGGGTGCTACCAAATGCCAATAAAAGCATTAAGTGGTTCATGGGAGA